>VOQJ01021397.1:5644-21668 GCA_015052665.1 Apistogramma diplotaenia | reverse complement strand
TCATCATCTAACAAACAGCTACACAGTTTTTCACTCCAAGCAAACTACTGCCGACAGGAGACACAACCACGCTCCCTGAGAACTCAGAGCAGAAACGAATTCCCCGCTCCTCGTCACAACAGGAAGATGATCATCTCTGCCCGCCCAGCAGCTACCGTCTGCTTTTATTTGAGAACATGGTCGCAGTAGAGTGACGTCATCGACGTCACCCGCAAAGTGGTACACAGCGTAGTTAAGACAATAGGTACAGATCTAAATTATCACATGGCATTGCTGGGAAGACAAAGGGCACCACATGGCGTAGGAATTAAGTTGAAGCATATAGAGAAGACATGATGAAAATATCAATAAACCCAACAGTGATCCCAAGCACAGCAGCAAATCTACAGCAGAATGTCTCAAAGAGGAAAATCAAGTGTCACTTTGGTTCAGTCGAAGTGGTTGAACCTTAAAGAGAGCTGTGCATAAACAAATGCTTGCAAACCTCAGTGAAGTGAAGCAACACGGGAAAGAAGAGTGGGCCAAAATTCTTCCACTATGATGTGAGAAGCTGATAAAGTCACACAGAAAACAAGTTCTTAAGTTATTTTTGCTAAAGGTGGTTCTGAGTCCTGAGAAACCTTCATGATTGTGTTGAATGGAGCTGTGGCAGCCGGAAGTGTTTTCTTTTATATCTGAAACTGAATTTTATCCTTGTGAAGCTTCTTTTCAGTTTTGTCAAAAAAGTGATTATCCACTTTACTGTGCTGTCCCCGTCTTCTCTTATGTACGTAAATAAGAAGAATAAAATAATAGGAACCCTTTTGACTGTAAGTGTGTGAAGTTAACTGTGTAAGCAGGAGCAGGAGTGGGGTGCTAGCTGTGTATGCAGACAAAAACTTAAATTATAAGGTGGTGGAAACTATGGCAACTGTGACTGATGACTTATTATTATTACTTATTAAAATATATACTATAACTTAAATTTGTAAGGAAAAAAGAAAAATGTAATAATCAGCTGTCTAGAACAGTCAAGTATTTAATGACTGGATAGAAAAAATGTTTTCAAATTATTTTTTGTTTGGTGATTTTAACAGTGACCTGCTAAATCCAAATTAGCATAAAATGACCAACATATTTCTTTATTTATTATTTATGTCCTAAAATCACCAGGCCAAGCAGATTTACACCTCACTGTGCCATCATAATTGACTACATTTTCACTGATGACAAGGAAAACAGCAGTGAGCAGACTATTAATCTATAACATCAAAGACCACCTACCAGTTTTTGCAGTTTATGACACTAATTATAAGAAAAATCAGCCTGACAATCAATTTAGATACAGATGTATAAGAACAGAAGAAACCATAAGAATGACTTATTCATTCAGAATTGGGAAAGAAAAATGATGCTAACAATGGATATGACACATTTTTAAGAATATTCATGGGACAATATGAAAAGAAAATCTTCCAACAATACAATATAGCAGAAAGCAAGAATATACAGATCAACCATGGATCACAAACAGTTCACAAAATACATGGAAAACGAAAAATATGCTATATGGGGAATTAAAAAACAAAACAAAGAGGCAATAAATAGATTGACAAAAACATTAAAACAAGTTAACCAATATTGTGCAAGTGTGCAGAAAAGAGTACGACAGTAAAATATTGAATGATAACAAATACAATATTAAGGGAATGTAGGATATATTAAACAGTGTTATTAAAATAGTTGTAGACAACAAATTTATCTCGCAATGTTGCTGATGTGGTTGATAGTTTTAACAATTATTTTGTAAGTTTTGGATCAAACCTGACAAAGAATTCCTGAGCCACTGCCATCTGTAGCCTGCAATGAAAGCCTGATTGATGGAAATCCTAACTCAGTGCTCCTTATAGTGGAGGAAAGAGAAACCACTGATATTCCATAGGTGCTAATGCACCCCCATACCATCACAGATGCAGGCTTTTGAACTGAGTGTGATAACAAGCCAGATGGCCGTCAATTTGTCTGACCACAGAACAGTTTTCCACTTTGCCTCAGTCCATTTTAAATGAGCTTTGGCTCAAAGAAGGCAACGTTTCTGAATCATGTTCATATGTAACTTGCATGAAGGAGCTTTAGCCTGCATTTGTGGATGACATGGAGAACCGTGTTCACACTGATTTCTGAGCCCATGACAGCATCATGTCTGTTTTAATGCAGCTGATTTTTTTTAGTCCTATCTCTGAATATCTCTGAATTTTGATGACATTACTGTAGATGATGGGATGTTCAAAGGCTTTGCGATTTTACACTGAAGAAGAGCATTATTCTGAATTTTTTCCACAATTTGTGGCTGCAGTTTTTTGCAGATTGGTAAACCTCTTTCTATCTCTACTTCTGAGCGACTCTGCCTCTCTAAGATGCTCTTTTTATAGCCAATCGTGTTATTGATCTCATGCCAGTTACGGTAATTAGTTGAAAAATGTACCTCCAGCTGTTTCCTCTTAGCATCATTTATTTTTGTACAGCTAAGTTGGCATGAGCCAAAACCACAACTGGCAGGCCCTCAACTTGTGCCCCATTCTCATCACATATGATGTCGCAGGCAGCAAGTTTCCCTCTGTGTCTCCAGACTCTTTCTCATTTGTCACATGTGCTCAGTATGAACCAGCTCTCTTTGCTCATCACTGGCAGTGGTTGTGGCCACCACCTGCAAAAAACATATCCTCTCCAGTTCACCTGTATTGACTTCCATTTGCATCAAAGAAGGTGAAAATGATTTATAAAATGTTTCTGACAGATTGATATGCCTGAAATGATCAGGTTTTCTTTTATTTTTTATTTATTTATTGAGCTGTGCGTTATCTCCCTCCCCCCCCCCCAACATAAAATAAGGGTAATAAATGTGTTTTAGGCTGCTTGAAACAAAGTGCCTAAACATACCATTTGAAATATGTTCTTTGCTAAGTTGTCTGTTGTGTGCAGGCAAAACACTGGTTCATCCCTTGAGTTAGGTCTTTTTTGTTAAGAATAATTCATAGTGGCTTAACAAACAAATGACTGAACTGAAAATGAGTGAAAAAGGAGTCAATAACAAAAAAAGAAAAAGCTTCGGAAAGCCAAGTGTCTGCAAGCAAAACATAAAGAAATGCGGGGGTTGCTCAAGACTTTTGCACATCACTGTATGTAACTTGTGTTGCTGTTATTTGGATTATTTAACTTACAGAGATGCGTTAAATCTTTACTTTATACTACGTTGGTACTAAAATGTGGAAACAACGCGTAAGTACAATACAGTGAAACTGTACTTTACTACATTATTACTAAACAGGTCGTTCTCCACTCTCGCTGTAGTAAATCTGGAGCACCACCGTCCCCTGCAGATTGAAATCGGCGTAAATCCGCCGAAAAGAGCACGGAACCGGTTTCCGGACAATCTCGAGCATTTCCGAAGACAGACTCCACTCTTCTTCCCTTCGTCGCTCTCTCTCCCTCCTCCCCCCGTTCACGCCTAATGTTGCTGTACCTCAAACCCTCCCCCCGTATCAGAGGAGTAGAAACAACAAGCCGCCATTTTGTTTGTGCGGACAGACCGTCAGAAACAGGAGGAGATAACCGAGAGAAGGAGCGACTCCGGCGACCCACGGCAGCCGCTCCGGGAACCGCCGGGGGACGAAAGAGTGGCCAAATCCGCGTCCGCGGTGTCCAGAGAGAGAAAGCAGCAGGGAAAAGATAAGACGTCAGTGGAGGGAAAAGCGACTCGGTGACATATATGTGTGTGTATATGTATGCATGAGAAGGAAATACTCCGAAATATCCAAGGAAGGGGGTGTTTGCGGAGCGGAGACGGGGAGGAGAGGCGGAAGAGAGCTCTGTCTCGTAACGAGGGGGAAAAACCTTCAAATAAAGGGAAAATATCAACATGAAAAATCATTATGTGTCCGTCGCGGAGGAAGGAGAGAGCCCGCATAGACAATTATATAAATAAATTGCTGCCGGGCAGAAGAGAGAGGTGGAAAGGAAGACGGGTTTAAAGAGAAGAGGGAAAAATTGCCAGGATCAACGCGAAGGGGGGCATTCACCATCACAAAGAGTCAATGAGAGGATTTTGTCAGCCCAAAATATTTCAAGGGGGTGGGGGGGTGTCAGCATTATTGTGCCGATCTGAAGCTTTCCGCTTCCGAAATAGCCGTAATTTCTCAGCGAGTCGCCGTCAGATTTTGATCCATTTTTCGCCTGTCGGCGCAGCTCCTGCTTTTTGCTTTACAGCTTTCTGTTTTTGCTTCCTTGCGTGGCCAAGACATCCTTAAAAAACGGGAGGAGGTGATATTTTTGAGACTTTATCGATCACGCTTTTCCATCATCTGTGATTTCAAGTGTTTTTAAAACCAGGGGAGGAACCTCTTCAGGAGCACAAGATAAGTAACCCAACAGACCGTCCTCTGCAAGGGAAAAAAACTGATTGGATCAATCTGACTGCTCGCTGATTGGCAGTTTGCGTTGTGATCATCCTCGAGAACTGTACGGTCGAACAGATAAAGTGTGCATGCGGAAAGATTGCACAAGAACTGTGATTTTTTTCTTTTTTCCTTTTTTTTTTTTGTTGCTGGAAGATCTGATATTTGCAGCCGTGCTCGACTGCAACACATCTCGCGCAAGGGGGTTGCAACAACCAATACGTGCAATACCAGTGTGTTCTTTCTGACCCAGTGCCTTGCATGGTCAAACACTTAAGTGCACAAATAAGTCGGCATGTACATGCACAACAAAAGTCTTGCACGGGAATCCACCATATACGACTATTTTATTTTTATCCAAGAAATTGCAAGTCCGGTGTGTCGACCTTTTTGTGCAACTGATGTCTCCAGCCCCTGAAAGCCACTAAGCTGTTTTTTCCTCAGATGTTGCACCAGATAGTAAAAGCTTTTGAGGGAAATCAGTTGCACTCACAGCAGTGAGAGGCTCTAACTGTTGCATGAGAAAGCCGCCTCCTGGAGTTAACACACGGGGGGGAAAAACAAACTCCTGCTTTTTTATGCCCTGACAAATTGTTCTGTCCCCTTTACTCCTCTGCCTTAGAGCAATTCGGTTTGGAAAAGGAAGATTTCTCCGCCGGCTATGGCGGGCAGGACTCAGTGCAGCACTGACGACGGATCTTGGGACGGTTTTTGTGTCGCAGAAGAGGCTACATGAGGTTGTCAGAGGGCCACACGCTTGCCTTTTTTGCCGACTCCACCTTCCCACCTCCTCCTCCTCCTCAAATCTGTGAAGAAACAAAATCTCCGACTGGGGAGGGGGACTGATATCTGCAGAGAGGAATAAACCGAGAGGGGAGGACTGAAAGAGCTCCAACACTGCTGTCTTCTCTCCCCTACCGTCCCCCCCGAGCGGTGGGGGAACGATCAGAAAGCTTTCTTAAAAGGACTCAGAGACGCAGATAAAGGGGGATTATATTTACCCTCCGTGGATCTAAAACATTTATTTTAATTCGTCAAAAAATATGGCCGATAATGTCCTGGAGTCCGGCCCGCCTTCAGCCAAGAGGCCCAAGCTGTCCTCTCCTGCTCTCTCGGTGTCTGCCAGTGATGGAAATGGTAAATATTTTGCATGCATTACTCGGCTTGATAAAATATAAAGCAGCTTCACTTTGGGTGTATAAAATTGCTAGTCAGTTGTGCAAGTCCCTGAAGAGTTGGCACTAGTTGCTCTGACTTAAATCCTCCAGAGTTGCTGCTTTTAACCAGCAACATGTTGGTATCTCGGTTTAAAAATGAGATAATCTGAGAGTTTTTGGGGCCCCAATAAGGAAACATGTCTTAGTTTCGGTGGGAGAAGCAACTTTCCAACAGTTGTGTTTTGATGCGTTAGCCTCAAGAGGCTAACTAGCAGCAACTGTGGGATCCACCTCCAAACAATGGAAGAGGCGAGTCACCCCGCTTTTGCTTCAACTAGTATAGCTACTTTAAAAATTTTTAACTGGAAAATATTAAAGCCTCCACTCATTAAGCGCCAGACTCCTTGGCTATCCCGGATAAAAACAGAAAGTTTGAGTTTCCGAGGTAGCTTTGAGAGAAATGAGGGTAACCGAGCAGCTAGCCAGTAGCTAGGTAGAAAATCCAACCAGACACCGGCTCAGCTGAGCTCCGCATCTGGCTAGCAAAGAAAAATCTCCATGAGCGCAGTTTTTCTGGGTATCCGTCGGTAACCAGTAACTCTACGGAGTAAAATACCCTCTGCGCTTTGATTACTGTCTTGTTAGCCGTGAGCATGCTGCCTTTTTTACTTGGAACTATTATCGTATACAAGCTAGCTATTGTCTGACTTTAATAAGTTGGACAGAGCGTCACTCGTCCCGCACAAGTTACAGCTTTTTTCAATTTTAGCATCGCTGCCGAGTTTTAACTAAAAGAGTGAACGAGCCACAGTCTTTGAAATGTCTTTTTAGTGCCCTTTGTTCAGAGCCTTTAGGCTTTTCAGTCGTACTAACGGAGCCCATTCTGGTTCTCCGTCCCCATTGTTTGGCTACAGGACGACGCTGCCCCACACTTCGGGCAGCTCACTGTTCAAAAATGACTAAAAGAGGCAGATCCGCTGAATGCACCTCACCTCGATTGTGATTTTAAAACAGTAATTGCGAAGAGTTTCACGTGAGCATACGGAGCAAGAGGCTGTGAAATGCTGGCATCACTTTCTCATGCTGCATGAAGTTGTGGCTGCACAGAATTTGAATGATGATCTCAGTTTGAAAGTACTTGTACTGATACCTGAGAACTATGTGCATCTGTATCAGACTAAAAGTACGTGAATTTCATGTTTTTACATGGCCTAATGTAGAAAGAGCAGGAGCGGTTTTAAAGGTCAGAAAGGGATGCAGCTTGTCTCATACATCATACATGTATGAACATTTCATTTTTGTATAGCAGCACAAATGTAAAAAGGTTTAGTGAGGTGACAGTCTGTCACAAACCATCATAATTATGTAGGTTGTCATTATTATATTGAATTGTATATTTCATTAAAGGTCTAATTAAAAATAGATGGTCATTTTAATGTCCCTCCCATGGCAGTGGATATGATTTCTTATACTTCCCTGCAGTTTGTGCTCTTGAACTGTCGAACTGCAGCTCAAATGTACACACCTACCAAGGTGCTGCGGTGTTTACCTCTGTGGCTTCTCACCCTGTCCCCACTTCATGTATGGCACCTCACCAAACCACAAACTGGGGCCTTAGGGAGAGGTCCAGGCTGTGAGAGACAGTTAATGCTGGTCTGGTTGCCTTGCTACTGGCTCTTTAATAATAATAATAGTTGGTCATTAAAAACATGCCTATTCACTGAATGAAATCTCTAGTTTTCTTTCTAAGAGTAATTTTTTTCTTCCTATGTGTCTAGATTTCGGTTCACTCTTTGAACTGGAACATGATCTCCCAGATGAGCTCATAAGTTCTTCGGACTTGGGGTTGACCAATGGAGGGGATGCCAGCCAACTCCACAGCAGCCTCGGAGTAGGAATTGGTGTGGGAGGTGGTCAGGATGCAGCTGCGAAACACCAGCAGCTGTCTGAGCTCTTGCGCGCAGGAGCAGCACCACAGCAGGGTGGGCCCACTTCCAATAACACACCATCCGGGACACCCATGGGGATGATGGGGGGTGTCGGTGTTGCCCCTGGAGGACCTCAAGGCATGCCTCCTCAGAGCCAGACACAGCAACCTGGATTAATGCAGCAGGTTGGAATGGTTGGAGCACTCAATCGGGCAATGGTGGGAGCCCAAAAAGGCAATGCTGGACAGCAGCCTCAACAGGGGCTGATAGGGGGTCAGGTGGTGAATGGCTCACCTAGAATGGGCTACCCTGGCAATGCTGGCATGGGAAACAATAGTAATCTTTTGGCAGATGGTCTACAACATCAGCAGCAAGGCGGTCAGCAAATGGGAGCTGGCAGTCAGGCTGTGATGAGACCGCAGCAGCCTGGAGCACTGAACAAGGTAGGCACACTCAAAGCAGCTGTCATTTGTAGTAAAATACAATTTTTAAGAGACTTAAGCTGGTCAAAGTGGCAGTTTAAACACAGTGTGACTTTTGTGCACATTTAAATATGAGGTAATCCTCAGCAGTAAAGGGGTCTTGTATATAAAAATGTTTTTAGCCCTGTTTTTTGTAGAGTTGCAGCTTTACAGTAAGTTATCTAAAACTATTGGAGATGTGTGTTACTGTGTGTGTGTGTGTGTGTGTGTGTGTGTGTGTGTGTGTGTGTGTGTGTGTAAAATATCAAAGTTTGAAATGACTGCTAAAGATTGATGTGGTATGTCCAATAAGAGCAGTTAAAGCTTTAGGCTGATGATGTGTAGGTGTTGCTCGTGTAAAACTGCTGTTCTCCAGTGCAGGTGCAGACTGAAGTGTGGTTACATGTTGGATATACAGCTGCATCACAGTTCGCTCTGTGGTATCGATGGTTAACCCACTTGCTAGTGACTTGCTAGCCGCATGACGATTGGGATTTAATTCTAGAGGTGTAAATGTGTTATCTGAAAAGACAGTTGGATGATTTAAATGAGCTTTTAATTCTTTGTGTTAGTTTACATCTCTGTGACCGTTAGTCACGATGTTTATGAAACATCCGTAACACATCTGCAGTTTGATTTATTTTATAGTTTTTGATTGTGTCGTAAGGCCTCAAAAGAAATCAGAGCAAACTGTTTTTGTTCACATTTAAACCAAGCATTTTCTTTCAGACTTTGTTAATGGGGATCAGCAGTTTAATTAGACACATACACACAGCAGCAGGTTACCACCCACTTCACAGTGCTGCTCCTGAAGGATCACTCTTATTGCAGTTTAAGCTGCCGAGATAAAGACTAGTTTGGCTGGATGCTGAATACCGTCACTGATACTAAAATTGTTTTTTGAGTTAAAAAAATTGGCAATTCGATTATGTCCATGCTTTTAATTTATTCTGGAGAGCAAGGTGAAGTACAGCAACAGTCATGTAATTTAAAAAGTGATCAACTGTTTTGATTGGCTGAATAAAGAATAAGAACAGCCTTTATTGTCCCACAACGGGGAATAAAGCACATGTTGTGAAAAGTAAACCATGAAACTGTTTCTTATTGCTCTTTTTTCCTCACATCATCTCGCCCTCCTCCCTTTTCTTCTTTTTAAACCCCCCCCCAACCTTTTTTTCCACCATTCCTCAGATGAATATGATGGCCAACGCGGGCCCCTATGGTGGTCCGTACGGCCAGACTGCTGGCCAGGGGCTGCCTGGAGCAGGGCTGGGCCCACAGCTCCAGAATAAAGCAGGCCTCCCCAGCAATATGGCTGCACAGTTCAGCATGGACAAGAAGGCACCAGCGGGTCAAGGCATGCCTGGGATGGTAGGATTTGTTAGTTTTTCTTTCTGTATAGCTGGTTAAACTCTGCAGCCCACATAGATGTCTGTTGTCTCCTACTGTAGGTTAAACACACATCTTAAGTCATTTGAATGTTTCAGAGTAAAACTAAATATTGAATGAGATTCCGACTGGAAGGAAAAAAATCTGAGGCTATTTTCCGTTATTCTGACTGTGCTGAAACTGTAATTTCCCCTTGTGGGATCAATAAAGTATTCTATTCTATTCTATTTAAAGCAATCCCATGAAAGGCCCCAAACCAACTACTGTTGCCTCTAACGGTTTATGTATTTTTCCAATATCGACAGTTGACGGACGTGTGGGACTGGGGTAAAGTAGACGAGAGAGCTTAAACTTTTTACCCTGTTCTTTACACAGCCGCTACAGTAGTTACAAACACAGCTTTCAGAGGTGATTGGATTACGTGACTTATAAACTAGTGCACATTTTGAGAGCCACAGATGGGAATTGATAAAACGTTGAGGTGGACTGAAGCATTTCATGTTATTTTGGGCTTTTAATTGCCAGATGCCATATTTATGATGTGCAGTTTTGACGATAAGTAGTGTCCAGGTGAACACTTTCTGTTGCTCCCCTAACAGCTTATCCACTATGATAACTTCCCCCTGACTGACTTCTATATTATACTCACTTGCAAGGAGTGTAGCAGCTGAGCAGACTTTGACACAGAGCCTCAGTGACACCTTCAAATAATAATAATTAAAGAAAAGATTTTTCATGACTTGACCTGACGTGAAGGTGTTATTTTCATCATGATCCCATCTTGATGTCCTTTAACTGTACAGCTCAGGTTTTCCATCGCAGTGTTCAGGCATCTCAGGCAGCTGATGATGATGAATTTGCTCAGTCTGCTGATTTCCATCTGCGAGATTTGTGTGAAATTCCACTTTTTAACTGGTCCTAATTATTTGTCATATTCCGTGATCGAGTTGTATTTATTAAATTGGACCGAGACATTTATAAAATATTAGTATAGTTAAGACACCTGGGTGGGGGGATTAAAAGCTTTATTTGTCCTTTTTTCAACTTTACATAATTGTTCTTGAATTATCAGCTTGCATCAGTATGAATACCCCCCTCCCCACCACACACACACACAGCAATTCCCTTTATTTATTTATTTTGACTTTTCCCTGTAATCCTGGAATCGGCACCAGCACCCCTAAATGTAAAAGTCCTGTGACTGCAGGGGCTTGCTTACTGACTGGTGTAGTCCCAGTATGATTTACGTTCCTGTTCTGCTCCATCATCTGCTGACTACTGGACCTTGGTTGCCAATAAAAGAAAAGGCAGGTGCTCCACCTTCATCTGAAATGCCATTAATCTGCTCCATTGACTGAGCGCTCCAGTCATCCTCTGGAAGAGTCATGGCTAAACCTGGTAACCAGGCAGGATTGTGATCCAGCAGTGCAATCTCACCCGTGCCCCAGTCATTCACCCAGCATGAGATCTGGGATAGCATTCCTGCTGCCCGGCAGCCTCGCTCATTTTCCCCAGCTCAACTTGTCATTTACTTGTCCGGATGTTCTCCCTCCACTTTGATACCCATATGAGGGTCGTCTGCTTATTTAAAGATTTTTTTGGCCTTTATTAGATGGTGCAGAGTGAAGAAACACAGGAAAGTTGGGAGAGAAATAAGTGAAGACACGCAGGAAAGGATCACCTGCACGGCAGGCATGTGGCATACATGGTTGCCTACTTATCCACTGAGCCACCCTGGTGCCTGGTATCCAGTCACAGACACTTCTTTCCTGGTGTCACGACATCTGACATACCGGTCAAACTTAATGCTCTCCTGGCACCAGTGACATCAATCATAGCTGACAAAAATCAGATTTTTTACAACCTCCGTGGATCTTCTGAGGTCATTTGGAATGACAGCATTTATATCTGTCCCCACTCCCACTCTGATCTGCAAGAGTCTCAATTTAGTAGAGTGACCAGTCTCCACACTTGGATTCAATAAACTTGTAGGGGTCATAGAGTTGGCTACATTGACAACCTCCAACTTGTTTTGAAGCCATCATTATCTCCTTGGAACAGATGGGCTTCATCCAAATAAAGAGGCATGTTGTTTTAAAGAGACATAGTTGTGGTGGAGGGATTTTCAGTAAAGTAACTCAAATCACTCTTATAATAATCCCACCTACCTCAGAGATGAATCATGAAGATCAACCAAAAGCACCAGGAGTTTAGTGTCAGATTGCGGTGACTCACTGCAGGTTAACTTAGTCTGTATATTTGGATTTACAAGCTGCCCCCAATTTCTGAGTTCATTCTCATTTCAAATTAAATGAGCAGGTTGATGTTCTGTCACTTTTTTTTTTTTAAATCAATTGTTGTGTAATAATTTGGAGTGTAAAGCATTACTCAGTCAGGCGTGTCAGAGGTGATGAGCAGTCAGCTGAGCACCATTACCTGCACTGTTGTGGTTACATTGTTGCTTTTTGCCATTTGGCTGTAACTGAAACAGGATTTATTTGTTGCTTTCAGCAGGCTCTTTCATGCTTTACATTTTTGTCCTGTTTTTGATTACTAAATGGCTGAAAACATCATTCTGAAGTAGTAGACTTTTTCTCCTTTCTTCCCAGATTAGTTTACCAATTGTTAAATCATGTACCTCAGTACTCCTGAGTTCATTACAGTGCTAAAATATATGGCGGTAAGATTTTGTCCTCCACACTTGCCGCAAATGGTATTGGAAAATGGCTTGTGTTCGCTGTTCAACTATTATCAGACTGGTCACTGGAAGTGATCCCTTTTTAACTTCGCCTGTTTCCCTTCTCTGCTCTCCATCCTAAGACACCTCCTCAGCAGCAGCAGCAGCAGCAGCCCGGAGGTGGCGTATCAGTCAGTGGAGCAGCAACAGTGGGAGGGGCGCAGGTTGGACTGAATGCTGTGGGAGCTGGACCCGGTGCCACACCACCTACTGCAGACCCCGAGAAGCGGAAGCTGATTCAACAGCAGTTGGTTCTCTTGCTCCACGCACACAAGTGCCAGCGGAGGGAGCAGGCCAACGGAGAAGTACGGCAGTGCAACCTGCCTCACTGTCGCACCATGAAGAACGTTCTGAACCACATGACTCATTGCCAGCTTGGCAAGTCCTGCCAGGGTGAGTCTGCTGAATTATACTGATAGCTGGTTTATACAGTGTGGTATTTATATTATAAATACAAAGCAGTCATGTACATGCAGCAGTTATTTAAAAATTTTATTCCATTACAATTTTTTTAAAATCCCTCTTCGTTTGCCTCCCAGTTTTTCTCTGTATCAGGATGAGTTATTCTCTCTTCAGCTGGCTGTTTTACTGTAATTCCTCCTTGTCTCGCTGAGTCTCCATCTGGACACAGTTTTTTTTTGTACTGAATGACTCATACAATAACTTAATAGCTTTTTGACTCTTATTTTCCCTTTTTTTCCTCTCTCCCTTGTCATGTCAATCATCTCTCTCCTTCACTCTGTCGCCTTTTCCCTCCACTTGCTCTCCATCTTTCCTCCTCCTCTCTATCTTTTATTTCCTTTTCTAAAACATTTGTCCATTCCTCTGTCCCCTCCAGTGGCACACTGTGCCTCATCCAGACAGATCATTTCTCATTGGAAGAATTGCACACGACACGACTGTCCCGTCTGCCTGCCACTGAAAAATGCTGGAGACAAGAGGAATCAGCAGCGTGAGTCTTTCTCACTCTTTGGCTGTGTTTGTGACCTTGTAGATTTGTACAAATTCACTACTGTTTAAGTTAGAAATATAATTCGTGAAAGCCATGTGCATCACAGTGTGCTGGAATTCACTGGACTCCTCTCGTTCACTCTGTTTCCTCCCATCACCACAGCTCTTGTCAACAGTGCAGGAGTGGGCCTAGTGAACTCTTTAGGTTCGGGTGTACCAGGAGGACAGTCCAGTGCACCGAACCTGAACCCTCCCAACCAGATTGACCCCAGCTCCATAGAGAGGGCCTATGCTGCACTGGGCCTCACTTACCAGGGCAACCAGATGCCACAGCAGCCACCGCAGGCCAGCGTGCCAAACCAGGGGCTGCAGGGACAGCCTGGAATGAGGACTGTCAACACCATGGGTTAGTGTGTAATACTAGTATGTGTATCACTGAGTATATGAAAACCTACCAGGAACATTCCTGAACATCCATGTTCTTTCTCTGTGGAACACCATGTGCCATGTAATGTCAACCCAATATATTTTAGAAACTTGTAAATGAACTCTGTAGAGTTGTTCAGAGCTTCTTGTCAGTTAGTGGAGCTGCCTCAGGTGTCATCAAAGGACCTAAACCTGTAACGTTACCTGTAACTTTAGTTTTTGCTCTCCATTGAAGTTTAAGTTACAGCTTAGTGCAACAGTGTTTGCAAACAGTTTGTTTTTCTTCCCCAGAGACAAGTAAGAGTGTAATCACTTCAGGCTTGGTTTCCATGTCCCGTACACCTCTCTGCTGGCCTGTATTCACACTGTGCTTAACGATCCATACCCAAGTATGCTTCGGTTTGTCTCGGCATCTCAGCTGCACTTGTTCTTTTTCTCTTACACACACACACACGTGCATGTGAAGAGTGCTCTTGCAGAGCACAAGGTCTGTGATTTTATGGATTAAGTAGGGCCATTTTTAGAAACGGTGAGAAACCGTCTTCTCACGTGCCTTATAGATTTGTTAATTATTTAACAGCGTGCCAGCTGTCAAACTAGGTTTTTGTTGTTTGGTGTAGTTAGTGATCACACCAGATGTGTACCATGCCCAAGTCCAGCTGAACCGTGTACTGCGATCAGTCTGCAGTGATCACTGATCACATTAGTCAAATCAACTGAACTTTGGCAGTGACTGGGTATGATGCAGATAGCACAGTGTAAGTACACCCTAAAATCTAAAGGAGACACTTTACGTATTCTAGTTCTTTGGGATGAAATATAAAGGCATATGACAATATTGAACACTTATTGTTGTCGTTGTTCACAATTTATAGAATTCAGAAGATATAATTTATGCATTTCTATTTCCAGGGGGAAACTCCATGGGAGTGAATGGTGGAGTTGGGGTTCAGCCCCCCAACCAGCATTCCAGTCTGCTGCCAGATGCCATGTTGCACAATTGCATGAGTGCACAGAGGTCAGACTGCCTTTCACTGGTCACAGCTATTTACCTTTTCTTCACTCAGGCTGCAAATCTTAACTTCTCGTCTCTTGTTTCCCTCAGTCTGATGAACGATGGTGTGGGGAACCTTGGCTCTTTGCCCACAGCTACTTCACCTTCTGCTGCAGGCATGAGGAAGTCTTGGCATGAAGACATCACGCAAGACCTCCGTAGCCACCTTGTCCACAAGCTGTGAGTCTGTCGTGTCCTGCAAATATTCCAACAAAACAGAGCAGATTAAACAAATAAACGAGTTGTTTCCAACAGTGGGTGTAATGGTAATTGAAGCCACACATTTTTCCTGCTTGTGTGTGTGTGTGAGAGCAGGGTGCAGGCCATTTTCCCCACTCCTGACCCAGCTGCACTGAAGGACAGGCGGATGGATAATCTGGTGGCTTATGCACGAAAAGTAGAGGGAGACATGTATGAGTCAGCCAACAGCAGAGTAAGAAGCCAGCATGACTGCCATACAGAATGAAGGCCTTTTTAATATCAATTTTACACACTGTTGAAATGAATGCTGTAAAATCCTTTTGCTGTGACCCCTCCAGGCAGAGTATTACCACCTGCTAGCAGAGAAGATCTACAAAATCCAAAAGGAGCTGGAAGAGAAGAGGAGAACACGGCTCCAGAAGCAGGGCATGATGTCGGGCCAGCCTGGCATTGCCTCCGCAGGCCTCCCACAGGGGCCTCCTGGCATGGGACAGCCTCCCATGCCCCCGGGGCAACCCCCCAGTGAGTAAACATACTGTTATTACCTCAACATGCTTGTCTACACATACTGCTGGCACACACAAATAATCAAATCAACTTTTAAAGCCACTTGGTTCTAAAATGTTGCCTGGCACATGATGCAAAGCAGTCTAATCAAAAATTAAATGTAGGTCGGGGCAAAGGTATCATTTTGAAGCTGAAAATGAGCTCACATGAGCCGACTTTGATTCCTGTAACTCCTTATTGATCTGTCAGATGGTCCTCACACTGATCCGTCCATGGTCAGACCAGCCGGGCCCAATCAGATGGTCAACAGGATGCAGAACCCAGCAGGTACATCTTCAACAAGTATAAGTGACATTAAGTCAGTGGATTGTTGAGTTTCCAAATATCACATACTGTATTTATTTTAGAGAGGAGATCTAGATGAGTTTTTAAAAATTTATGCAAGCAGGAAGGAATGGCTGTTCCCAATTGTGGAAATGTTTGGTGGAGGAGGCACATTAAAGGGATGGTTCACCCAAATTATGAGCAGATATTTATTTCTTTCTCTCTGCTGCCATCCCAATACAACAGAGGTGAGCCGAATTTTGTTTGTGGTTTTCATTTAAAAAAATTTTTTTGCCAGCAGTTAATGTTAAATCTTAAAAACATATGCAGACTTTTTTCCTTTTTTTTTTTTTTAATTTAAACTTTCTACCAAGGAAAAAAAATTTGTTATAAATTATAATAATTTGTTTATTACCAAAATTTTTGTAACCAAGGTTTCAAATTTTTTCAAAAAAA
>VOQJ01021396.1:23037-40236 GCA_015052665.1 Apistogramma diplotaenia | reverse complement strand
CCCGCGGATTTGTAATTCCAGCTGAAGCCCGACACGCTCCGAAGAGTTTGGGAGTGCTGCTGTGGAGGTGTTTTGAAGATCACCGCAATCGGTCACTCCCTGGGTGTCGGTGGACTCTTGGACTCTCTGGCGTTGAGTTCCAAAAGTGAAATAATTAGGCAATGCCGAGGCTGCAGCTGGACTATGAAACAATGAGCCTGTGGAGAATAGTAACTCATGTTTTGTCAGGGTACAGAACAGCTTGATTTCATTTACAAGATTTTATAATAAGCTTTAGGCCTTTTACTTTCGCCTGTTCCTATGAATCATTCGCTGGAGGGGACATAACACCCTTAGTTCCTCAGGGAGCAGCTCCTCAATCAAGTTTCCTTTTATAAAACAGGTTGAAATAAACTGACACAATTCAGTCCAAAGTAGGGTGAAAACTCATTATGGTGTGGGGAGGTTTACTTTTAGCCTCGAGGCTTTTCTCGGTTAAATAGTAGACTGTTTCTTGGTCTACAATAAAAATGAATAGACCCCTTTCTTCTTGTGTTTTAAATCCCTTTCCCAATAAACCGAGACTTATGAGCCATTGTACTGTGGTGTATTTTCACAGTTATGAATGGCAGCTTTAATTTGCAGTCCGGTGTTTTTACAGTTGGTTGAGTAGGCTTTGACTGCTCTGACATTGCGGTGCTCATCATTGTCACAGGCGCAGGGGAGCTGACTCGGCACCTTAACCAACTGATTATTATTCAAAATAAAGCGCTATTCTGGCAAACGGTTAATCCCCCTATTGTTTCAGCCATTTGCCTGACTATACGCTGAAGATAGTGTAGCAACATATGAAGTGTGAGGCTTTATATGGCTCTATTCAGGAAAGAAATGAGCTTTCTGCAGTGGTGCACTTGGCCCTTATCACTTCAATATGGGCCAAAATTCGAGCCAAAAAAAGAAAGAAATGCCGCAAAGGGCCAGTCCTGGATCCAGACCCTCACATGGCCCCTGGCTGTTACGGAAGTAGCAGTCAGAAGCCAGCTGTCAGAGTTGCTGATCTGACTTCAGCGTGTGTGAAGCCTTTAGTTTTAATTGAAGTTCAGGGAAGCAAAAAGCCACAAATGAATCTGTCGTTTTGTCCGTCCTGACAGCCTCCAGAGGAGATCTACTCGGCCGGTGACTCCATTGTGATCAAGTTCCGCTCTGATGATACAATCAACAAAAAAGGATTTCATGTCCGCTACACCAGCACCAAGTTCCAGGACACACTGCACTCACGCAAGTGACCAGCGGGGGCCAGAAGGGGCCGCGCAGGGCAAAGGGGCAAACGGAGGGGCCCCCAGGGGAGGCGCCTGCCTGATGCTCGGAACCCTTTGGCCAACAAAATTAATCAGACACGACAGAACAGCCGCAAGACCACCAACCGCACCTCAGCTCCTAGGGGCTCTAGCTCCCCCCACAGACTGTGAGGAGTAAAGCCATTCTGCAGTACACCTTGTTTTTACCTTTCTATGGTTAGGATTGGGGTGGGAGGGTGGATGTCCGCTTTAGGTGGACAGTAGGGGATAATGTATTGACCCAGTACCCCCCAGATATTTTTGTTTTTTTGTTTTTGTTTTATTTTGATTGTTTCTTCTTCTTTTTTTAACATGCCAAGAAAGGCACAAAGGAAAACAGTGGATTCTCAGGACCTGTAAGAAGGCAGGCATCAGCTGGACAGATCCCTGCTTTTGTCGGGCCAGCTTGACACATGCAAGGGGAGGAGGAGAGGAAGAGGAGGAGGAGGAGGCGTATGGGAACATCTTCTGCACTCCTCAATAAAGGCTCTCCTCTCCTCACACTCTGATCCCTTTGATTCAAGGATTCCTATCCATAAGAGGATTAAAAGGACTTGACTTGACATATCGATACTGTATGTCAGTCAAGTGCATGTAATTACAAGGAAAGGAGGAAAGTGGTACAGTGAAAGCACCAGCATTTGTAATTGGCATTGTCCTGGCAACCAGTGGCAACATTCTCATTGTTACCATTAACAAGAAAAATGTAGGAATCTGTTATCTTATCAAAGGACTAATAAATGAAATGTGGTCCATATCTTCTGGTTGGTAATTGCTTGCCTGATAACTGGCTATTACTGTACCTCTGTGTATAAAGTAATGTTTGATCTTTCAAAGGGAACATGTGCTTTTCTCAACTCGAACCAGTTAGCACTTTACAGTGAATTGTTCCAAAATCATGAGCTTATGGATTTTTGTGAAATGCAATGCCAGTTCACTTGTTTTTAAATGCATTTTTATCTCTTATTCTGTTTTTTTTTCTTTTTTTTTGTTTTTTGTTTTTTTGGGTAATTGCTCCATTTAGTTCCTCAGGCATACTTGAACATTGTGTGTGCCCTGTAACATGGGGTAATAAAGATATGACTTATGTTTCAGTGTTGATTTACACGTCTGATGTAAGATAATTTCTCTCCAGAGAAAATGCCTTTTCTTGGTACAATGAAGTATTTCTTAAGAACCAAATGAGCCTGGGTATTTATTGTCGTAGTTTAATTATATAATGTAAAGGGGAAGAGGTACATTTTGGAGTTAGCCTCCAATGTATAGTCAGTGTTGAATATACTTTGTTGTTGATTCATTCTTTCTCTTTATTTGTTATTCAGCCCCATGTTGTATGAACCTGCTCCAGTCTGACACAGTTATTTGACGACTGACCTTTTATATATATTGCTAATTCAGCTCAGGTTTGCAAACATTTTTCTTTTCTTGGTTTTGATTTTATTAAGTTTTTTTAAGGCCACTGTATTCAGATCGTGTTCTGGCAGAGTGCAAGCCCTGCACGTGCGAGCTGGAGTAACAGAACAGAGGACTTGAATGGTAGCCCTGGTCCCTGTTTCAAGTGAGCTTCTTGAAGAATCTGCTGCCCCCTTGCAAATGCAGAAAAAGAGCAAAGTCAAATATAAACAGACTATCTCTTATTCATATTGTTATTCACTATTCAGAGATGGAGCTTTTTTCCATTCCAGACGACAGTAGGAAAGCATTTCCTTTTCCACTTTGCTAAATATTCATTCCTCTACATGTAACATCACTCTCCCTTTGATTATTCCTTTTACTTTTGTTTTCTTCTTCATGAAAATATGACGAGCAGACCTGTGCTGTTGCATAGAAAACTGCCTGAGTACCTGACTGTAGGGCCTTCACTTGACAAAAGTACGGCTTCATACATAAATGTGTAACAAGACTGCAGACTGGGAGAGATGCATGTATTTCCCGAATAACAAAAAAAAAAGAGTTTTAAACGAGTGTGAAAGGTACACAGATGTTCAAACACTCCTCTCCGTTCACAGCGCAAATCTGAAGTCTCTCCAGAACAAAAGTCAGTGCAATTATTTTCCAAATTTTACACCTTATTTGTTCTCATCTTCCTACATCCATTTCCATCACGCTGAGTAGAAAATGCCTCTTTGTGTAGAACAGCATCCCTTTATTTAATAAGCAGCATAAAACATTAATGCAATTCATTTTTCATCTGACCTCTTTCATATGAATAATTAACAGCCACCCAGAGATGCGAAGCTGTCTACTGTTGCTCTCCCAGTAATTATGTGACTGTAAGCAAACAGTGACAGGTCGTCATCCTGCTGCTCCGTTACATAACAGTGCAGAAGGAAACAGTGCTGCGCTTTCACAAAAGAAAAAGACTCGAGCCTTTCTGCACCTTCTTTATTTGACAATCCACGAGTAACAACACACATAAACCAGAATTTACTGCTCTTGCTGCAGTCGAGTCGGCCCCTCTCCCCGGCCATTATGATGTTATGCGGTTTGACGAATGACCGTCACCTTCACTGCAGGGCAGAGCGGAGCCACTATTGAGAGGTGCTCTGAATTGTGAGCGAGGAGAGTAGGTTACAGTGAGAGGCTGTAAGTGTGGTGGAGGGTACACCTGAGGCGCTGATAAGAGGTCTCTTTCAATTGAATGACAAAAAAATAAGACACCTTGAAGCAATTGTAAGATCTGAGATAAAGTCAGAAAAGAGGAAGGTGTCTTGTGCTAAATACTGGCTTTGACAGTTCTAAACACGAGTGTGTGCTGGCAGCATCCAGAGCTCAGTTTAGAATGAGTAAGAGCAGCATAGGCAGACATTTACATCACCATACATTTAACAACAACAAGAAAAAAAAGTATAAATTTGGTTTATAGAACTTTTAATCCAGCCACAGTGGGACATCATAAGCTCTAGTACAAATATGGCTGAAAAATCAGATTCAGTGCAAAATTGTGACCAAAAAATAAAAAACCCAAAACATTTTAACGTTTCACAACATGACCATTTATCAGAGTGAATCATTAACACTAGTCTTCACGGACATCAGAGTGCTGCGTTTTCATCAGTGTTCACAAAAGCAGGTCACAGAACAGTCAGCAGCTCTTCACAACTCAATAAGGTACACCGATGAAAACTGTGACTCAGCCAGTGTTTCCCAACAATTACTCCGTAATCTAGAGGGGGAAGATGACGGGGAAAACAAATCAAAAACATACCTCATGTGAATCATTGTGTCAGCAAAGAAAGATCAACCTACTATTATGAGTCACATATTTAGTTACACTATACTTTAAGAGAGTGTGAGGATGTTTTTCCCCTCTATACTTAACAATCCACCGATCAATACAAGTGAAAACAAAAATTCTGTGATAATGCTGACATCTTTGTGCTGTAAAGTACGTGATCATGTACTGATCTGTTGTTCCACAAACATGGAACCAAAAAAAATAAAAGTCCTCATAGGTTGCATACAGAGGAACTCTGTCTGACATCAGTAGTGTTTATGTTGTAAGTGACTGCCAGGCCATCGCACCCAGATGTCCTCCCACCCAGCACAGAGCTGCTCCCAAGGCGACGGCAGCCATCACAGCCAGGCTCGCCTTGAGCACAGCGCCCGGGTGTCTGCTGAAACGGGCCGGGGCCACGCAAGCCAACGTGGCCACAGTCACGGTCAGGGTGAACAGAATGGAGATGGCCGTGTTAATGGCCACAATCTGGCCGAACTTGGCGAAAGGCACAATGACACAAAAGAAGAGAGGGATTGTGGAGATCGCCGTGGTGACGGCGCTGGACACTATGGCAACGCCCACATGGTTCACTGCCTCCAGAGTCCGCCTCTGCCTCTCAGCCTGAGACTCCTGTGAATAAAATGCAGATTAAAGGGATGATTTTTTTAAAAAAAATTACAGACAGACGTATTCTATGCGTGAGTACCAAAATCTTAATAAATAGTAATAAATAAACATGCTGTGGACATTTTCAAATTAGAACAGTCATGTACCAAGTTACGAGTAGGTGTTGAAGGTGTGGTCTCCCCAGCCAGAAGGTATCCCTCCACCAGGTGTAGACAGTAGTCCACTGAAGATCCAACAAGTATAGACAGAGAAATCGCCTCCACCGCTCCCATCTCCCATCCCAGCCAATACATGAGCGCCACTACCAGACAGATCACCCCTGTTCAAGACCAAAAACATTGGTGGGGGGGTGTTTGAAAAGGCACTCTTGGTTATCTGAAAACATCCCTTGCAAATGCAAATCCGGGAGTGCACCTCTTACCTAGAATGGTTACGAGCACCGGCAGCAGCAGCAGAGGATGTGCAGTGAACACAGACACAGCTGCCACGCAGATGGTCAGAGACAGCAGCAGACTCCAGAGGGCACTCTCCACTCCTACAACCAGATCACAGGGCAGCACTTTCAGCATTTTGATGCCTCTCCACTTTGCAGAAAACAAACCAAAATAAAAAACTTGCATCTCTTTGACATCTGCTCCAACTCTCACTTGCCTATGATTTCCATGAAGATTTGCTTCCAGTGCTCACACGTCTGAAAACCTCTTTGCAGAGAAGAAGTCTGCGGGAGAGTTGCGAGCTGCTCCTGGATGAAGTTCTCCCACTGAAGGAAATCGGAATAGGTCTGGAATGAAGATTTTCCCTTGTATGTAGTCTTGGGAGAGGAAGAGGAGGGGAGAATTATGGGACCGTGGCAACTCGTAAACCAACAGCAGTTTGTCACATGAAGATGAAGAGACTTACAGATTCAAAGGCCATGGACAGCCAGCAGACCTTCCCCCCATGCATTCCCACCGCTCCATGGGAGAGCTGCCCTGGGAGCAGGTTGGGTTCGGGGAGAGAGTGGCACTCGGGATGAAGAAGAGGCAGAATGGAAGATAGCTTGTTGCCTGTAAGGAACAACAGAACAGTTTACTTTTTTTAAAAATTATATGACTTTTAGACCCCATTATTCATCTATTTACCTTTTTGATTTTCTTTTTATATTATTTTTGTGCCACAAAAAATAGATTTCGGGCCCGAACCTACAGAAACTAGCAGAAATGACATCTGAAAGTTACTTTCCCATTCCAAGTCACCTGACGGCAAGCACTGCGCTCCTCCTGGCTTCACAAGCTGTCTGTTTGCACTAACAGCTTTGCAGATTTTGCACAGATGCCCTATCTCCTGGAAAATATCAAAGTCTGGATCCAGTATAATGCTGCCCTTTGGAGAGAATCAAACAAGAAATCAAGGCAGTGAGAAAGTCATTTTAAAATCCAGTCTGACATTTCTCCTTTTGATGCTTAAGATATATACATGGCACAGGTGTGACCCTCACCATATCTCCAATCACATGGTTGTCCCTGCGTTCAGTTCGGTTGACTCCCAGGATCCCAAACACAAGGAAAACCATGGCTCCGGTGTCGACCAGAGGACGCACTGCTGGGTGGCCGCATGCACCGCCACTGCATGGATTGAAGCCAAATGTTCTGGATGGTTTTGCTTTGGCAGCAGATGAGGGATCTTTGAAAATAGAAGCAGAGAAAACCCTTTCAACCGCATTTATTTATACAGCGCAGAAATATCTGTATAACTAGTGTACTGTGGAGGAAAAAAATCCCCCAGAGGCTTCACAGAGTGCCACTTTAAGAGGAAAGTTACATCAATGCATTCTCTCTATAGTTAAGACTCAGTTAAATGACAGGAAAAAGATATTTGTGCCGTGTGACACATGCAGGGTGTAAACTGTTTTCCTCATGGTTCTAATGGATGGTCTTTAAGTTTATGATGAGACACTTGCTCACCGCTGGGAAAAGGCGTATAAAAGGTTCCCCGTGAAGGTCCATCAGGCCCAGAGCTGATGCCACAGCCTGGCGGGTTGACACACACGCGGCTGGGATGAGGTCTCAGGCGGCACTGAGCAAAGTACAGCCTCCTAAAGGGAGAGTGCAGAGCTGAAATTACAGATTTCCCCCTAAAACAACCAGACAGTCCATCTAACTCTTCATTCTGCATTCATTCATTGTGCTGTCACCTGCTGTGCTGCTGTGGAGATGATGCTACATAAAAGGAAAATTCTGGCGTCCAGCCATGACGAGGATCACACAAGCCGGATGTGATCATCCAGCTGGGGTACGGGAGGTATACACGGGAAACACACACGGTCATTTTGGTGGTGTAATTGCCATGGGGCTGATTAAAAGCCTATTCAAATAAAACAAGAATAGTTGTAAGTGGCTTTAGTGGTACTTGAATTAATACAAAAATAAACAAGTTGCCTTTTTTTGTTCTCTCAGACCTGAAATGATGACACCTCTTCACGCTCTGTGCTGCACATTTTCCACGGAGAGGGGATGCTGGTGTTAAGGGAGAAGCGGTAAAGGGTTGTAGAGGCTCCGTGGTCTAGCTTTAATATGTACACCGTCATGAGAGAGCCTACAAAACAGTCCAAAAACCCAACATTTCAACGTCGGGAAAACGAGCGTTAAATGAGGAAAAGAGTGATTTTCATGTGCTGAATTTTGACCTGTTTGGTTGGTAAGTGAATTCTCTTTCACTTCACTCTGAGCAGCAGCAGGGCTCTGCTGATGTGTAGAATACAAAAATGCAGATGAGGGGGCGTGGGTGGACAATGGGTGGGGTTTTTCCATGAACACACCTGCAGGATACAACATGCATTTTAGACAGATGTTCCAGATCTAAGAGGTAAACCGAGATTGCTTCCCTCTTACCCGAGCACATGGGACAGGAGATGCCTTGGCCACTGAGGTTGCTCCGCAGAGCCAGCAGACTCTGGAGGTTTGTGTCTTGGCGGAAGAGAAGGGGAGCGTGAGTGGCTGGCCTCAGGAGACAACAGCAGGCAGCAGATAGGACCAGAACCAGGAGAAAGACACCTGGGCCAGCAGGAAGATGATGATAAACAATGGCAGAACAGCGAGGATCAATGACAGTCAAAGAGCGGATGAATACTTCATGAGAGATGCTCTGCATTTACTATGACAGGCAGAATTCCTTCAGGACAAACAGACAAAATATCTGAGGAGACTCAACTGCAGAACCTTTGGATATAAATGGACGCTGTCTTTGTGAGATTAGAGTTCATATCAAACTGCACCTAGAACAGCTTTCCGTCGCTCCACAACTGGCTCTGCCACTAAGTGCTTCAGGGTCCACTGGAGATTGGTGCTCACCACCCCCACCTGCTGCCGCCCTGGGAGGGACAAAGGTGTCTCTACCGACAGGGACAGAATGGCCGCATCACCGTCTGTGTCACAGGAGCCTGGCACAGACAAAGGAAAAGAGCCTTAGAGTTGCCTGAAGTTGCCTTTTACAATCAATCTCCCTTCTATGATAGGCAGATAATAATCTCACCTGGCTCCATTTCCACTGACAGAAGAGCCACATCATCATCCTCATCTGACAAAGAGCTGTGGTTCGCCGACAGGCCCGAAAACAGCTTCCAGCTTCACGTGGTGGAGAGTTCAGGGAGAGAGACAGCTGAAGGGATTACCTCTCAGCCGGGTGTCACACAGCACGCACAAGTAACATCTCACACAAAAGTAAAGAAGCAAAGGCTTACCAGCTCAACCAGGCATGTTCACGAGGCTCCACAAACTGAGTCCAGATACAAAGGGCGGCTGGCATCAGGACAGACACCCAAAGCCAGCAGCAACTGACGATGAGTGCCATGAATAGGCCGAAGTCATGCACGGCTGGGATCTGAGTGTCAGTTGAACAAAGCGCAGTGTAAAGGACCTTGAAACATTCAATTTTGTGCTTATCGTGGGAAAAGTGGTTGTCTGCGGAGAGAGGCACTTCTATTCATGCAGGGCAGGGCAGTCATTTATACGTCCTGTACATTTCCTATTAACTGTTTGATTTTTTTCCTTCCACGATTACCTGAGAGAAGGTGTTAGCGGCATAGGCGGCCGCAGTCGTGAAGGAGGTCAGAAACGTCGCTCGGCCGGCTGTTTTGATCGTGTAGATCATTCGCTGCTGCGGCGGATGCAAATGAGAAGCCTGTCTGAAAGTGCTGATGAACACAAACACATCATCCACCCCTGGGTGATGAAGAGTAGACAAAAAAAAAAGAACCTCTTAGCAAATGTCAGGGCAAATGCAGAGTAAAAGTTTTTTTTTTTTTTACCTTATTTTAAAGGAATAGTTTCACCTAGTTTTTACATATTTGCTGAGAATATTAAAAAACTAAAATCAAAAGAACACCAAGTTTGTATCCGTGCATAAAATCCGCTAAAGCCTGCAGGCTTGTTAGTGTAAAGAGCGGGAACCAGGAGTTAGATGGGACCTGCGAGAAGCAAAGAAATAAATCTCTAAAACTCTTTAACACTTATTTGATATATAATTATTCTGCACAAAACACAGCTTTACTGCAGCATGTCACATGGAGGTTTTATGGGGGATTATGGTTTTATGGGGGATTCTGCCATTTGCTTAACTGATGACAAGACTCCACAAAGGCACGAAAAGTAGAAATTAAATCCCCTGGAAAAATACAAGGTGGCACTTTTACATTTTAATGTCTCGTACTTTTTCCTTCAATTCTGACTTTAGGTGTAGCAAAGCCAAGCTTCCCTTGAGCTTCATACATATCTTACAAACCCCAGAGTGTCAAACTATCACTTACCAATACCGATAATAACAAATGCTGCAACTCCATTGAGAATGCCCAGGTACCGCACACCGAAGACCACGTGGTATAAGAAAAGAGCCATCAGGCAGCTCAGTCCAATGCTAGCGAGTCCGAAGAAAGTCAAAAAGACTACGCAGAGACAAGAAGGAGCTCGTAATTATTCGTACGCTTTCATACATAAATGAGCTCACACAGATGCATGTGAAATAAGTGGATATCGTACCAGAAAAGGAGGTTAGGACATAGACAAGCACAGTAATGCAGACTCCGCTGACGACAGCCAGCATCATGTCACTGTGGAAAGTGTGTCTCACCTCATCATCAAACAGCTCTGTTCCCCCGTATAGCACCTTTACCTGACTGGAACAAGATACACACAAAAACAACTTCAAACTTCGAGTGGCTGCGACAACATTCAGCACCTGTAAACACTAAGAGTGATGTGATGGAGAAATATTGTGACTTTTTTTTCCCCTGACCTGGTAGATTGCTTGGCCAGGATGTCTGCGTATTGGACCACAAAGTTTTTGAAGCGAGCTCTCTGCTCATCTGCTCGGTCCTGCAGGGAGTAATAGGATGGCAGAGGAGCTCCGAAATGGATCTCACTGCGTAAGAGGGAGGAGGACAGATGCTCCGGGGACAGACTCTCATCTACGTACCAGTAGAATTGTGGATGGGTGATGGCCAGGCTCAGAGAACCTGCACACAAGGAGAATCAGCACAGATAAGTTAGACTGCTGCAGGAAGGCATTTATGTTTGAACTGGAATTTCAACCTGCCTGTAACATCAGCCAAGTCTGGGCCCATGCCATCATAATAGATCTTCCCTCCTCGCTCACTGGGGTAGAGGTATGACAGGAGGGAGCTGGGTGGGGAGCAGTAGGAAGGCCCCAGTGGCAAATCCCTCAATAGCTCCAGAGGTTTCCAGCAGAATTGATGAAACTGTGGGTGCTGCATGAGCAGGCGCTCCACGTGGTGAATCGTCTGCAGACGTTCTGGAGTGAAGATGTTGCGCTCGCCTTTCCCTTGAGCTACAAACACCAGCTCAATCCTCCACAGAGCCTGGCTCTGTAAGTAGTAATTGGGAGCAAACCTGCGCCTCCTAATGAGCGAAAAAGTTGAATTTCTGTCTAATCCCTTCTCCCTTTCCTCTGTTCTTGGATTTGTGCTCTTGTACTTCCCCCTTTCCCCCTCACCCAGATCAGGCGCTGTCCTTTCATCTCTGCTCGCTGCAACCCCTCTCTTCTGATGATCACTGGTTCGTAGATGGTCCCTTTGATGACCGGAGGACCTCATGTCCTCATTATCTGTCTTGTTGAACACTTCCTTTCTGCCCAGCTTCTCTAGCAGAAGCTCTCGCAGTGCCTCAGACTCCATGTTATCTATGTCTCGCCTACGTCTGTCCCATGACCCCAGCTGAGTCTTCACAGCGATGGTGAGGGCATCAAAACGTTCAGCTGAGAAGTGACTGTGAACCTCAAAGGCACTGTAGGAGAGATCTATGTCCAGAGGAGGGCAGTAGAGCAGCATGTAGGTAAACAGGGCACAGGGCAGCAGGACAGCCCCCCCTAAAACCACCCCACTGACCCAGGGTTGTGTGTAAACCCACCCCACTGCCTTCCACAGTCCACAAACCCCAGCATCGCCTGTGGAGCTCTGCCCTGCGACATGTGCTACTCCATCCTCTTCCTCCAGCTCCTCCTCCTCCTCCTCCTCCCCATCACCCCAGGTGGTGTGAAACAGCAGCGGCTCATCATCCACATCCATGGTGGTACCTGTCAGGGACACATAATACCACTTGATCATCACTCACTTAACATTGTGCCTTTCCTGTACTCAAGCAGCTGCAATGGAATAGAGGACAAGGCAACTTTCAAAGTTGTGCTCAAAGACCAAGGACAGGGCTGAATTAAGTCCATCCTGAAGCAGCTGTTGACAAAGGCCTTCCATTGCCAGCTTACATGGAGAAAATTGAGGGAGGGGGACCTTTTTTCTCTCTCTCGGGTTCACAATAGAAAATGGCTGGCCGGGCCCTGCTTTAACATGCTGATCACAAGGGCTTGGGGTGAGACAGGCTAAAAGCTGTGATTTCATTCTTCTCTCTGCCAGCGCATGCAAGCCATTATCACCTGGAGAGTGTCTACTAGTGGGCTTCTACATATCACCAGCGATGTAGTCGTGTCTGCCCTGAGCCAAATTAAATCATCTCACTTGTCTAATTACTGACAAGAAGAGCGAGTGGGGTATTAGGAGTTTATCTGCAGCGATGGGCAGCCTTTGACTAATAGTGTCAATAGGTGCCACTTTTTTTTCCACTTGTCTTCTTTTCTCTCAGGCAAGACACTGCAGAGAGTTTGCATTCGAGTGGCAGTGAGTGTGCTAACTGCAGCAATTTATCTATTCTCTTTAGAACGGTGCTTTAAGGTCATCCAGGTAAGACATTGAATCTTGATTATATGTAAAAGATAGCTGCAGAAAGCTCTCTAGCCAAAGTGAAAATCCATCATAAAAAAGAAAGAAGAATTTACAAATTACACAGTCGAATCGATATTTGTAAAAATGATTACTCTCTTTAGAAAGCAAGGAAGTCATACTCTTGAGAGACAAACCCCGAAGCTGCAAATGAACTGTAGGCACGTTGATTTATGGGATTTCAGCTTGGGCTCTCACATCTAAAGGAACTTTATCTCATGGTGGCATTAAAGAAAGTGCGCTGCTTGGAACAGACGGTCTCCTTGTGTGGTCACTCTGCAACAGTCAGAGTCCAGTTCACAGATTGCGGATGCATTTAATGGGCACATCATTAAAATCCTTTACTCTCTGATTCCTCACCCTCTGAGAGAAACACTTTTGATGTTCTTAAACATCCACGCCAGTTTTATGCAGGATTTTAGATTAAACAGATCTTAAAACCTGTGGAGTTGAAAGCAAGCGTTCCGTGCTGCATTTCACAGCCTTAGAAAAGAGGCCAAAATTTGGGCTTCTTTCAAACCTGAACAACACTTTGTTTTATTAAGCACCATGTCATCCAAGTGCACAGACAAGGGCACCAGTCCACCTTTGAAAGGGAGAGCAGAGGGCGCACGCAGTGTGAATGTGAACTTCCAACACCTTTAGAGGATAAATTCATTAATGGTGTTTTTCTAGTAGTTTGTTTTAAAGCCAATGTGAAAGCAAAGCTTAGAATATCTCATTCTTTTCAGTGACGTTTTGCAGCTACGCCGCCATAATATTTCTAAAATAACAAGGAAAATAATTTGCTGGTTTTAATTTCAAGTTATAATTACAAGTTATCCGCAGCCATCACGGGCTATTATTCCATAATGAACCCCATTATGGTGTTTTCTGTAATGCTGACCTTTCCTCATCACATGCATTTTCTGCCCAAGTGTCAGTGTTGTGTGTATGTGATACGACTCTGCACTTGCAGCAAATTAAACTGAATACAGCTACTAATTTTGGCAATTAGATTTTCGTAATCCTCTCTCCCTCTCGAGCATGTTTTCATCATGAAACTCTCAACAGCAGATGAGAGGAGGCACGCAGAGAAGTGCAGAAATATGATGTGACAAGTGGAAAGGAAAGAAGAGAGGAGAAAAACCTGGGAAGCGACAGCACAGCTATCAGACATCAAACAAATGGCGGGTACCTTGAAAATCTGTAAAACGACATTATGTGCGTCTGCTGTTTAATAATTATGGAAAAAAAACATCTGAAAAACAGGACTGTAGGTACATCTCAGTGCCTGCTTTCACATTTAAAAAAAAAAGGCTCATTAGTTGTGCAGATTTCAAAGTCTGAGGATATGAGGAATTCATTAGGATGATAGGCAGGCTTAGTGCTTTTTATACAGTAAGGCAGGGCTCTGCCTGCTTTTTATGATTTCCCCCTCTACTGTCTACATGTGCCTCGCAGCGGCGTGCAGGTACAGTGCGGGAGAGATAACTACGCACGACCTCAGGGACACATCCCTTCGTCTCTTCGTGATGAGTCTGACGCACCTTCGCATCCAAGAATACTGCGCCTTATGTACAATAATTATGAGCGGAGTACAGCTGCAAAGCACTGCGAGCGGTACACAGCCTGGTATAACTAATGTGTTTACAAGCTGCCAGAACTGTTCAACACTGCTATTTTTCTGCAAAAATTAGGAGAACACAGTCAATTTGCACCCTGTGCAGGTGTGGATTAAAAATAGAGTGTAATTTGGCACCGTGCTTTAAGTAAATATTGAAATAAAGCCAGTCTCCCATGTGGCTGAGTGTATATTAAAACGTTACACTTAAAGGTGAGGCTGTTGGCTTCCGTCTGTAATGCAGTTAGACTGAAAAATGAGACCGGTGAATACACCGGGAGGCCTGGAATGATGTTACATGTGCAGGTTTTCAGGTTTGAAATTGTTAATTGCTCACAAAAAAAAAACAAACCCTCGTGTTAAGGCTCAGGTGGGAACTTTGTAGCCTTTATATTCAATGCATTGAAACAAGAGGTGCTTGTGCTGTACCTGCCAGCTTGTTGGAAGCACAGCAGCTGTGTGTGATGGACAGAGCTGTCTCATATGTCATGTTCAGCGAGCTATGAGCAACCAGGATGATGAACTGTAAAAACCTCGCTTGGCCACATTTTCCTGTGTGTATGCCTCTCCCGTAAACAAAAAAAAACCTCAGATAAGCTCGTGTCAGTGTTATTACCCTCCTTTACATCTCCGGATGGTGTCGAGTAGGCGAGGCGGGAGCTCCGAGCGATCCCAGCATGCTGCGAGCCTGAACCCCTCACATATCATCATTACTCTCAACATCTCTCTCAGCACCCTCAATCTCTTGCCCTTTTCTCCCCATCAGTCTTGCTGCCATCCCCCCCCCCCCCCACTTCTCTATCCTGTCCACAAAGGTAAGAGGATTTTTAACCTCCTTTATTGATAGAGGTTAAAAATACCCCCCCCCCACACACACACACACACACCTCTTCTTCCTCAGTTTATCTCCTCTTCATCTCATCCAATATGGATATCACATGCTGCCTTGCTGCCCCACACACATTGAGCTTGGTGCAAACTGAGCCAGCATACCACCTCATTTAAAGGGGCATTGATTTCACCACTAGTGCTCTATGAATATATTCCTTATGCATGAGCTTTCAGCCTTGTGTTTATAGCAGACGTGCCTTCAGTTCTATGCACGCTGTTAATCCATGCTTCAAATCAAACTCTCAAGGTCCATTTGCACCCAGCAAAGGTCTAAATTTTCTTATTGTTTATGAATTCCTACTCAAACTGAAGGAAGCGCAAAGCTTACTGTGCATATTGTGTGAGGCATCCAGGGGATGTAAAATTCAATTTCTCTCACTCCCCTGAATGAAACTGAACACCAAAGGCTCACAATATACTGGAGGTAGTTTGCTTTTCTCTCCTGGCAGCATAAAGAAACACTTAAGTAACACCATGAAACCAATTTCCTACAACTTTTTGAAACAATTATTACACTTTCTTTTATTTTCTAGATAAATGGCTCAAATGGCTGCCATTTGGCAATCAACAACTCACATTCACCTTTCATCAATAACTGCAACAAATACAAAAAGCAACCCAATCAAAGCAGAAACCTGCAGCACAGGGGAGAGACTTACCTGAGGCCGATGAAACGAAAATTACAGGTGGGGCGATCGGGCCTGTTTGGTCCACTTGTGATGTGCTGAACTTGTGCTCTGCAATTTCATCTGCTCCACACGCTCATGTGGGAGGGGGGGGAAAGAAATGATCAATTAGTGTTTTAATGTCATAGTTAATAACTCATCAAGAGAGACACTATGGGAGCCCTCACCAGAGAAACCCACACAAAAATCCACTATCCTCCCTCACTCTGCAAGAATCCTTTAACCCCAGCAGTTCATAATGTGTTGTTTTCCGCTCCTTTTATGCTCCCCAGTCCTTTCTCTCCCTCCCCTCCTTTCTTACCCGGTTGTCGAGGCGACAGAGTCAGTGAGACATTTCTTCCCAGAAGCTCCCCTCTCTCTCTCCCATTGCTTTGTTCAGCCTGCTCTGCTGACTGGCTCAATAGTGTATGATACGCAAGGAGGGAAAGGCAGCTCGAAAACCCCTGCGCACCTCCTGCGACGGGCTGGAGAGCCTGCAAGGATTTTTATACCTCAGTGAAAATGTCGTTTGGAAAAATTCCAAGCTTCAGTCAGCTGGTTATGAGTAACCCAAAGGATGCAGTTGTCACGGTACCGCAGCCAAGCCCCCTCCCATCACGTCAGAGTTGGTATGGTCTAGTCTAGTCTCAGTTGGTGGGGAGGTGGGGTATGCTCTAAGAGGGCAATAAGAATAACTGGCTACAGTGGGAGACAAAGTGCAAGCAATTTAAAATAATCACCTGAAATAAGAGTTTATTAGTTATTGCTTCATTTTCATTTTTCAGCACCGACTTTCACACTGAATAAAATGAATCTGCACGCCCTGGTTCTCTGTTGTAAATGGCTTGACTGCTGTGTATACAGCACCTCTAATATTTGGTGGGGTCTGTAAATTCAGAACTGATCTTAACTGTCATGTTTGCCTTGCTGTGCCAGTATTGCACTCTCCTGGTCTGTAGTGCCCTCGCTCGCTCTCATCTAACATTAATGACCAGCACTCTGCTCACACTGCTACGTTCAACTCATCCATCACCTCGCTCCTCAACCCCTGTTCATGTTTAACTTGGATTGCCTTGACATCAAAAGGTGATAATCCATCATCTAAATGAGAGCAGATAACTGTAGAGAAATTCACTCTTTCTGCAGCAGTGTGCAGTCAAATAAAGAACAGAGAACAGAGGTTTTAAAAAGGGAAAGTGTATGAGTGCGTGCTGAAATCCTTGAGGACACGTCATAGTTGTGCACTGTTTTCATCATGCTGTTGTAACTGTGACAGAGCCATCTGTAAGAAAGACTTTTTCAGTCACTTGAGATCAATAAAGTGAAGAAGAAGAGCGAATCCAATCACATCTACTGCTGTAGCACTGTGGGAGACAAAGAAACAAACACACCTTACAGAAACTGTTAGAGCTGCATGTTGTCCATGACACCAGACGCACACACTTCACTGTACATTTGATAGGGTTTAATAAGACGCCCCCAAATGACATTTAATGAACATTTATCACAAATATTGGCAGGCAAGAACTCAGAGGCAGTCGACACGTGATCTCAATATAGATTTAAATAATACAAAATATACATTCATTCATACTTTGACACATGCATACTGAACC
>VOQJ01021396.1:0-20759 GCA_015052665.1 Apistogramma diplotaenia | reverse complement strand
AATATTTAAAAAAAAAAAAAAAAAAAACAGAAAAAAAAAATACCCCAAACACAAAATCAATAACCGCAAAAAAAAAAAAAAAAAGGTTTTCACAAAAAGTATTGCAGGAAATTTGTTCACAGCAAAGCTTGTCACATTTCACCTGTTAAATAACACTTTCAGCCTGAGTGTGATTGATCTCTCTCTCGACGTTCACAGTGAAAAGCAACAGCCCCGGTGTGCTGTTCAGGGCAACCGCTGGAGAGAAAAGGTAGATCTGAATGTGCTAGTGTGCCAGTGTGGTCACTGGTCCGTAAGAAAACAGTGGTACTGCCACACATTAACACAGACTGCTGAAAACTCACATACACTCTCAAACTCTCAAAGCTGTCCTTTGACAAGAGAAGTTGTTAGTTTCCTCTGGCTACCAAAGATGAGTCTCCCGGATCTCAGAGATGATGTTATTGGCTTTTTTAAGTGCCTGAGAAAAAAAAGAAAGAAAGGAGAGAGGCTAGTTAAATTGCCGGCATTAAAACACCAGATAAAAAAAAAAGAGAAACAACTTTCTGTTCACAATGTTCAGACCCTATTCAGAGAACAGATTGCATCATCCAATTTTACCTCAAGCATTTGAGCAACCTCAGTCCGCTGCTGTGCCGTGTCCTGTGACTCAATGAGCAGCTCCTGCAGCAGTGGCTGTTTGTAAAGCTGACCCACCAGCTCACTCTGCAGATGCTCTTTCACATAGTTCACCAGGAAATGCATCACAGTCTTGGGCACGCTGTAGACACACAGACCCAAGACAGTTCGATTAGAATTACCACCTTGAATTCGCATGCCTCCACGAACCAACAAAGCTGTAGTCTACATCTATGCCTGACTGGAAACTAGGGCGAGATGAAGACTTAGAAAGTTAAATCAGCCAAGTAGTAAGACACAGGTTGCTGGTTGAGATCATTAATGATGGCTGATTTTGTACATATGATGGTTTCTCACAGGGTGAGGAAGAGATGCCACTGCAAAAATCAACATCTGCACATTTATTCTCTGTGAGAGCAGCACAGTTACATATGCACACATGCAAACAAAAGCTGTCCAGTGTGTTAAAATACTTATCACAAATACTGATTTATTATTTGCAGTAAAAAGCAATGAAACTAGCGATGAAGTAAAGTTAATATATGTATCTCTCACACTCTAGTTTACATGTCAATATAACATCTCCATATTTTTTTGAAGAAAAATAAAAGCTCATTATATTAGCCTTTGTTCATGCTGTTAGACTGCTCTCTCAATGCAGCTCTTTTATCTTAATGACAACTGTTAAGATAAAAGGTTAACAGCTGTTAACCTGAGCTACACTGACAGCCCCATAAGGCACATCTAATTGTGAAGCTGATGCACGCACACACTGGCATGCTTGCACTCAGTGCTCCGCAGCCACTCAGAAAGGATGCAAATGAGGGAGAACCTCTGATGGACCTAATTTGTTTGATGAAATAACCATTTTATCTGACCAAAACACATCAGCGCTGATCTAGCATCGAACGTGATGGGAGAAGGAGAGCATGACGACACGTCTTACCTGAACAAATACAGCTATAAATGTTGCACCTGAGCTAAGCTGACATTTAAACTGTGTGGCAGCTAAACCAGTTAAAGCAGGTTACACGTTTGCTACTTCTGGCCTCTCTGTGGTTGTACTTCTGTAGCTCTGCAGGGTTTTCTGCACTTTATGTGGCTGAACAAAATGAAAATGATTTCTTCTTATTAATTTTTTTTACTTTGATTGAGTGGGTAAACCCCCTGCTTGAGCTATGCCCATCCCTGTCAATAGCTTAAACCGGTCTGTACAGGCAAATACAACTACCTGGACTTAAACTGGATCATTGCTTTAATATAATCGCTGCAGACAATATTCTATATACGAGCGCCACTTCACCCAGAGTTTCAGTCAAGGAACATTTACCCCAAGGGAATAAATCAGAGGTCTGCAAGAGTCTTTGAACACAGGGCTTCCCAATCCTGCAAACACTCGCATTAAGCATCATCGGACAGAAATCCCTCAGCATGAGCTCTTTTTGCACCAGAATGCAGCTGAACGGGAACCATAGTGGTCACAGATGTACTCGCAGACACTGACGGAGGGTTCTGCAATGTCATGTTGAATGTTGTGAAATAGACAGTGACAGGACTGTGTGTTAAATATCTAATATTCACTCCCAGTGTTTGAATCTGCCAAAAGATAGACAGCCTTCAGATCTTCAGATCAGTTATTAATAATAAACACTTAAATGTTTTTTGGTTTACTTAACCATTGATGGGCACCATAGCTCAATTCACCAATTAATCAATGGTCAAGAGATATAAGCTACACTTTAAGGTCAGAGTTAAGGTGCTGAATAATAACCAGAAAAGTGTTTTTTGCAAAATGCTGTCACAGCAAAGTTGAACTCTGATCTCAATTAATCATTTTGTCCAATAAGAGATTTGTGTGAAAATCTGTCCTGATTACCATATGAATTATTGAGAGTTCAGTAAGGTCATATGGCCTCTGATCACCTTTATTCTAACTCAAAGTTTGTGCCAAATTTTAACAAATCAATAACAACAACAAAAAAAAAGAGTTCTGAAAGTGACATAAGGGGAAAGAGGATGTCCTCGGGTGCTCCGGATTTGTGCCAGTCAAACCTGTCTTGGATGCTTTTGCGGACAATGAGGAAGTAGCTTTTGATGAGACGCTGGATGACCTCACAGTCCCTCTGCTCCCTTGCGCTCAGCTTTCGGGAAACTGGCACAGACTGACAGAGAGAACGGGGAAGGCAAAATATTGACCATCTGCAGCGAATTCAATATTTTGTCATACAGCTAATCCCACCACTCACTGTGTCAAGGAGGTTAATGGCGTGGCCTTTGCTGGGGCTCCCAAAGCCTGCAGCTGGGTTTTTATCTTCCACAACCTTGTCGTTCTTCCAGCGCTTCCCTCCATCAAGAGTTTCTGCCTGAAAACAAGCAAGTCAGAGAGTAAAAATATTTAAATATTAATTCAGATTGTATATCGTCTGCTTTTTAACCAAGCAGAGTAAAAATAAATAAATGAATGAATAAATAAAAAAATCAGTCCCTGCTAAAAGGCACAACCCACTACCTGTTGACTGTTGACAGATGCAGAGACCTGCGCAGCATCTGTGAAGTCTGGATGCTTTGTGTTGATGTAGGCAAGCTCTATTGCTACTAAATGATGGACCTAAAAGTAGAAAAAGGAAAAAGAAACATCCAGTCTGGTGACTAATATAATTAATATGAAAGATGATCTTGCCTAAGCTGTGGATTACCATTTCATTAGTAATTGGCAAGCGTTTCCTCAATAATCCAGTCACTACTTCCACAATGGAATCGTGCAGCTTGGGAAATCGAAGAAGCTCCTTAAAAATGCAAAGACACACTTTCTTAACATGGTTCTGTAATAATTACTGCGGCACTATTTTCACAATTCAGTGATGTGTAAAGTGCGTTATCATCTCTGGTCCCACCTGTGTGCTGAAGGAGGAACAGTGCTGGATGATTCGCTGCAGCTCTTCATGAACAAGCTCCACGCAGCGCAGACTGGGTTCCTCTAGACGCTTAATTTGCCGCTTTACCAGCAACTCAAAGGATACCTCGGGCACAAAAAGAGCTGGCCGTGGACCCTGCAGGGCAAATATAGATACACATACCAGCTCTAGACTTGACCAGAATTAATATTTAGCAAACCTACACAAACAGAAGTGAGGAGAAGCTCACCGTAGCATTGCGGATAGCAGTGAGGATATCAAGATCAGTCAGTCCTGCCAGGGGGTCAATTGACTGCAAGGTCCGGCCAAAGGTCTCATGGAATATGTAACAGATACGAGCACCTCCACAGCTGCACAAGAGAAAGGTGAAAGTTGTGATACCAATGCTGTTTCTCAGTCTTGTGTGTCAGCAACGTTAACTGTTCCAAGATTAAATGCAGTCAACCAAAAAGGGTCAATATTTGCTCCCCACGTATTTTAATGAATTAATCACCAAGTAGTAAGAGCTGCGGAGATGAGGGTGCCAACGGAAGATGCTGATACCACTTCAATTTACACTTACATTACCATGAGGACATTACTCTCATTATGCATGAAAGTAAGTAAATTGTGGGGTTGTGCAACAACTACTGCACTTAAAAGTGGAGCAAACTTTCACTAAATCGGAAAACAAAAGCTCTGCTAGATGACACTACAGAGAGGTCGCACTCACAGCTCTGAGGTCTGTATGTGCCTGGCTGTTCCCTCTATGGTGTTGCAATAATCGCTGGCAAACTTGGTGACTATCTGTAGCAGCGTAGCACTGTGGTCCTCCACGGGCTGCCCATAGCTGTTGAGTCTTGCCTGGTACTGGGCATTCAGCACAGTCACTCGGGTTTTGAGGTCTGGCAAGCAGTCCCTGATGTGGTGCATGAGCAGCCTGCTGAGAGTTTTGGCCAAATAGCGTGAGCCGGCACGAGATGCTAGAGAGGGGTAGTGGCGCTGCAAGAAGACCTGCTCATCCTTCATTGAGTCCTCCAGGCTTTTTTGAGTATTGATATCATGCTGGCTCCTACAACAACAAAAAAAATGGGGGTTTCAACAAGATGATCAGAATATTAAGGCTATTGCACTTATACAATTTTATTATAAAGCTAAAACTATTACATTTCTATAATTGAACAAGCAAGTGTATTTTTTCAAACCTGTTAACCACCCCGATAATCCCAAGCCTGACTGGAATGACTCGACCCAGAAGGACCTCCAGTGCATCGGTCCCTGCATCCATCAGGTCCAGCTTACTGATAACTAACAGCGTTCGACGGCCTGACACGCACCAAAATGCAACATTCACAGATCATTAAGAGTGAACGGCTCTGCAAATGTAATTATTCTTTTTATAAACTCAGACAAAGGGAATGCATCAGCATTCATTTTCCAAGCAGCCATTTCCCACCACCCACTATATCCACAGCAAATTATTTCCATGCATTCCATAATTTGAAATTAAAGTAAGTTACATAATAATTTCAAACTAAAGCATGTTATGTAATGAGCACCGAGAGAGAGGAAAGAAAATTAAGATCAACTCTGAGGAGAAGAAGTGCCTGTATAAATAATGTCCTACCATCTGGATCAACCTCACGAGCCAATTTTAGTGCATCAGAGGTGGCCAAATCAGAGTTGGCCGGGGACACTGCAAGGATAAGGCAGTTTGGATTGGAAATGAAGGACAAGATCATCTCTTGCACTTGAGCCTCGATGTCCTCTGGTTGGTCCCCAACAGGAACCTAAGACGACAACAGCAGTATGCAGCCTACATCACAGTAACCACAGCACACATTCAATCAGCATTAGTGATTGTCTAGTGTTGTATAAATGAAATACAGTCAGCATTTCTGTCAAGAGGCTGAATCTACCTTAGTAATTCCAGGTAAATCAACCAGAGTGAGATTAAGAACTTTTGGGGAGAAAATCTTCAGATATATTGCATCAGGACTGATGCCCTGGATATGAAAAACAGAGAAAGAAATAATGAATCCAGTGGAAGCAGCTGAACCTGCAGCGTTACTAAGTGCACATCAAAGTGTTCTTCTCACTTTATTGTCGCCTGAACCTCGTTCGGTCTCTGCTTCAATTTCCTGACGTATTTCCTGAAAATCTGTGAATATCTATTAAAAGAGTGAGAAAATTACCCATCAGATAAACCCAGCGCATAATACAGAACCAAAGCAGTGTGCACATGATTTGAATTTCTAAGATAAACATACCTGGTTCTTGCAGTGCAGAAATGTACCCCATTCTTCAGCTTTCACACCTGAACAAATAAGAGTGCAAATTTTAATAGATAAAATTAGAGTTTGAGACATTGTGCGAATTAGAAGAAAAAAAAAAAGACAAAATCACTAATATTCATATTAGATGCAGGGAGAACAAAATGCCAGAAAAGAAATGAAGAGGTTAAACAAAGACAAGTGCATGCAGACCAAGTATAGAGAGACCTGAGTAGCTGTTTTGGACATTTTGTTTAATCCCATTTCCTGAAAAGGCAGTGAAGAAGAAGAGGAAAAAAGACTGTGTTAGCAAAGCATACAAGCGATATTAGTTCAAAACAGTGAGAGAAGGTGAGAAGCAGTATACACCTGAAAAACACTTTCACCATCTTATTCTTCCTCATATAACTTACAGAACTCGATTTTTTAAAAAAACAATACATATAACATCAGTGACATTCATGTTTGGTTACCATTCTCAATCTTCAGTCTCTCCTGCATGGGGGGGACATTAACAAGCTGCAACACCAGGGGTCGTCTTGTTACTATTCCAGAGCCCCGAGGCAAGAAATCCCGTCCAACCAGGCTCTCCAACACAGAGCTCTTCCCACTGCTCTGTTAGGACACATGATGAGACCAGTTACACCCTGACAGTCATCTGCAAAGTTCCTACGCTGTGTGGATATGCCCTTGTGAATATAGCAACAGGACATCAGCAGTGCTTATTCACTGAATATTCTACAGCTTCAGCATGCATGATATATAACAGATGCCATATATAATAATTTGATCAAACAATGACATCACCATTAGGGGTTTTATTGAACAGTACTGTGCCAAGACTTGATGCACCCCTCATTTCTTTATATTAAGAAAATAAGGAAATAGGTGCCATGATTTATTAATACATGTGCAAACTTACATTGAAATTCAGTATCTAAGAAAAAACACAGTTTGAAGTTATAAAGAGCTTGAAAGTCAATATTTAATGTCCATTGAGGTCCATTGTGTGTTTTTCTATCCAAGTATGCTTTTACTGCTTTGGCAGTGTGTTTGGGCTCATTGTCATACCGAAAAAATTAAGCAATCAGACGCTTTGATGTATCAAAATCTGATGGTACTTTTTTATATTCATAATTCCACCAGTTTTAACAAGATCTCCAACACCCCCAAACCATGACAGGGCCTCCACTGTTTTACAGTAAACACTCAATGTTGTACCTCTCTCCTGATGTCCTCTGTACATACTGACAACAATTTGAACCAAAGATTTTGTTTGGCTTCATCACTCCATCAGTGCAGTTCTTGCATAATGTGCCATACCTCAGCCTTTTCTCCCTGTTTCCCCGCCTTAAGAATGACTTAATAACATCCATTCTTCATTTCAGCAATGGTCAAGATATATGAGCAATGATTTTTCTTAAGAGTTAAAATACTGAATAATAACCAGAAAATGTGTTTTTGCAAAATACTGCCACAGCAAAGTTCAACTTTGCTCTCAATTAATCATATTTGTGTGAAAATCTGTTCTAATTACCATATGAATTATCAAAAATTGAGTAAGGCCTTTGACCATCTGTATTCTAACTGAATGTTTGTGGCAAATTTTAACAAATTAATAACAAAAAAATGAACTTTGAAAGTGACATAAAGGGAAAGAGGGTGTCCTCAAGTACTCCGGATTTGTGCCAGTTTCAGTTCCCATAAGAGCCCACACGCATTTCTCCTTGAAGGAAAATTTATTCAGAATTTCAAAAATCTTTTTAATTAAAAACTTATTCAACAAAATTTCCAAAATATGTAAAACTGTGGAGTCTTATGGGTTCTTCACAGCCACCTTTCCACTGAGAATCCTAATGAGGCTTTGGTTCACTGCTAAAGTTGTCTGTTATGTGCAGACACAACATTGGTTCATCCCTTGAGTTATGTGCCTTTTTTATGCTTTAATGATTCATAGGTCAGTGTTAACATAGCTTTAAAAAGAAAACTAAAAAGAAAACAAAACACATTTCTTTGACAGTGGCCAGGTACAAGTTCTAGGCATTTACATTTGGATCTGACACACAGTTTTAATGATAGCACCTTTTGCCTGAATGCACCCCTTTTCCTCGTGAGCAGAAGTACAGGTGTAGTTTGTCACCCAGGTGTGTCCTGTTACATTGATTATTCAAACAATAAATAGTATGGAGTGTCTATACTCAGTTTCAGATTTGGGTTTGGCCGGGCAGACTGCAGATTTATAGTTAGAGGAGCAAGAAGCAAGAAGAACAGGAAGGCCAAGCTGGAATCTGCCAAGAAGTACAGAGACAAGTCTCAGAAATTCTGGGACAACATTTTATGGGCTAATGAGACAAAGATGAACTTTTACCAAGGAAATGGAAAGACAAACGTTTGGAAAAACAAATAATCTTCTAATGATCTCAAACATACAAGCTCATCTGTGAAACACAGGGGAGGTAATGTCATGGCCTGGGCTTGTATGGGTTCTTCTGGGAAGGGCTCATTAATCTTCATTGATGCCATGCATGATGGAAGCAGTACAATGAACTCAGAGGTCTACAGAAGCATTTTGGCTGTCATTATAAAGAAAGATGCAACCAAACTGATTGGAAGAGCCTTTATCCAGCAAGAAAATGCTTAAAGTTCCTTCGGGATAAAATAAAGTATCTATCTATCTATCTATCTATCTATCTATCAAAACAACGACACTACCAAAACCTTCCACTTCATCAGGGGGAAGAAGTGGAAGGTTATAGACTGGCCAAGTCAATCTCCAGACTTGAACCCTATAGAGTGGGTGCTTTACCTGCTCAGGAGGAGACTGAATGTAGTAACTCTCCAAAACAAATGTCAACTGAAAAAGGCTGGGGTGAAAGCTTAAAAAGCATAACAAAAGAAGAATGCAAAAGTTTAGTGATGTCAGTGGGTCACAGGCTAGATGTAGTTATTGCAAGCAAAGGCCCTGCAACTAAATACTGAGTCCAATATTTTTGCTCAAAAGGAAAACGGGACCAAAGAAGTGATCTTCTGAACTGTGTATAAGATCCAGGATATCTAGATGGAAATAAATTGAAATAAAAGTGGAGATGTTCTTTTGTCTTATATTGATTTTTTGATGTCAAACCAAAATGTTTTCAGTCTACAGCAAAAATAAAGGTACTGGCCTCACTGCCCCAACTCTTTTGGAGGGAAGTATATTAAAAAAATGAGGGGTGCTCAGACTTTTGCACAGTATTGTAGATGTGTCCCAGCCCACCTGAGATCCAACCACGACTATCTGAGGCAACTGTACAATCTCCGCGCCAACAGTCAGAAAGACCTCCTGCAGCCGGTTGATGGTGGGAATAAGGGTTTCCATTCTTCCAACAGCGCTCTAGCTACACACTGGTTAAAAAACACAAATAAAACAAAGATAAACAGAGAGAAACAAAGTACAGTAAGTAATTCGTATCACTTCAAAATAGTTTTTCTCCGCGGAATATTAGATCTTCACAAAACAGCGGAATGGTCCTGATGAGAGGGGCTGGAACACCTCAGCACCAGTCAGAACAGCACCGCGCTCAAGCCTCCAAGAATAAACACGAGATTGAAGTGGTATTTTTAAGATCAGCATGCCTATTAGTCATCAGTCACGGCGACGAAACCGAGGCTGATTTACAGTGCAACAAACGGTGACACCACAAACCCGAGATACAGGATGTTATGTGCTAACTGTAGCCTGCTAAATCTAATTGGTAAAGGCAGGAAGTGCTAGCTAAACGCTAACATTAGCTTAGCCGCTAAAGAAACGGTGGCCGGTACAGACCTCGCCGATGTTTAAGAAATATTCCTTCTTATCCAAGTTTCTTGTTCATCATAGTCTGTATCTTTTTAAAGCGTTAACGCTGCATTTCACTCGAAGTGTCATCCAAAATTAGCAACTCAAAATACGGACCGTCAGTTGATCACACAGGCGGCGCCGCAATACTCAGTCAATCTGATTGGCCAAACAATTTGAGTCACGAGGTTTCCTATAATCTCATTGGTTGATATGTAAAGTTCCGCCTTGAAAAACCCCAAATCACAACACACTTCATTTAGTGTATATATCTGTGTATTACCAATGTAACCATATATTCTAACACGTAAAAAAATAAGCACACAAAAAAGGAAAAAGAAGCTTTTTTCTGTATTTTAATATCTGTTTATATAAACATATTTACAAATCATACAATTGCCATCAGTAAGTTACAGAATAAAACATGTATGACCTTTGCACAGATGGTTAACAGAAAACACCCAGTTGTCACTCAATGAAAACATTACTAATAAATACCCTCCAATAGAGGTTAGTGTCCCCTGCCCTGGGATTTGTAGCAGCCAGAGATCATGTGAAGACAGCTTCATAAATGGCTTCTTTTGTGTTCAGATATTACATGATCAGGCTGAGGTAACTGCACCGCCAGTGCCAAGAAGCTCTGTTTTCTTATCCGAGACAAGAAAGCCCTGTTGCTTAGATAAAAAGTCTGTGTTATCCATGTCCACCCAGGTGGGGTTTCTGTACAAAAAAAAAATCTATTGTATTTTCCACAGTCTTACACTCTAAACACTGTATGCATGTCAAAGCACTGAGCGTCTCTCAAACAACATTCAGAAAAAAAAACAGCTTCAAACTATGCATTTTTAGTCCATGTATGAGGCTTCCATGCCCTCGCCCTCCGGGTGAAGCAGTCTTCCCGCCAATCGTTCAATATCATCAAGGCTAAGCTGTCGAAGCGAACGTTCATAGTCCTTGAAGAAGATAAAAACATATTGCGAAACAGCAGGTTAAAAACATTTCAGTGAATTTATTTACAAAACATCATGGGTGAGAAAGCTTGCCTGGGGGATTGGCGGAATAACCTTCAGGACATTTTTTTATAAAGTAGTTTGCTAAGTCTAGACCAAGTATTTTTCATTTATCTGAACAATTTACGATCTGGAACATGTGTTCGTCACTGGCGAGGAAAAAGGTCAAATTACCTGGTTATCAGATGGCAAAAGGGAACTTTGAGATGCAACTCATCAAAAGCTCAACAAAAACGAGAAAACAAAACAAAAAGAAGGAAATAGCCTGCTGTGTTTAATGATGACATCATACTGTGACTAAAGGTTTGGGTAGGACAGCATATCTTTGGATTTCAAACTAAAATCATCTGCTTCCAGGTAACAAGGAAATTACCTCTTTCATGGAGATTCCTGATTGGCAGTAATAACTGGCATTTCGTGTTAATGCATAATTTTGAACTACATAAATCAAAATTACAGGTGGTAAATTTTTTTAGTGGCAAAAACAAGCTTCCATAGAAAACAGCACAAACACAGTTGGAACTGAAAATTGGGAGTTTTACAACCCTGTGAACCCTGTGCGGACAAATATTTCAGTGGGCACTCTCTTTTTATGGTCTTTCTAATTTAAGCAAGACAATAACAAACCAGGTTTTGCTTGTTTTCATACCCCCCAAAAAAGTTATTCAGTCTGGCTACTGGTCTGGGTTGTTGAATTAAATGTTTATCTGATCATAATTAGCAGCTCAATAGCTTAGTGGTTGACATATTTGCCTAAAAAGCAAACGGAGGCACATATCCCTTTGGGGTTTTGACAGGAATGTAAAAAAATCTGCCAAATCAAACATGCTGAGCTACCCGCTGTGGCAGCGCCTTGTGAAATAGGGAGCATCTGAAAGTAGCTTCTAATTAGTGAACACAGTTTTTTGATATCAGCTGAACAACTAACAAACTTAAGAGTTTGCACAATACCAACTTTCTGCAGTAAACATAGTCACACAGTTCTCATTTTACAAAAAAATAAAGTAAAAAGCACTGCATAAACGCTGTAGCAAATATTAATAGCACATTTCCAGAAATTAAATCAGAAGAAAGATTCTGCACTTAAATACCTTAATAAGCTGTTCGTGAACTTTTGCCGCATCTGCCGGACTAAAGTGTCTAGCAAGTATAGTGGACACAGTCTGCCACACTCCTCCTTGTGTGCTGCTGATGCTGCTGCTGCTGCTGCTACTGCTGCCACCACCGCCACCACAAGCTGCTGTCCCTGGAGCTCCAGTCCTCTCCCCCACCGGACGGATTACGAGATTCAATTTAGCCTCAGGACCGATGGAGTAATCACTCAGTCTGTGTTCATCTGTGGGAGATCGATATAATGTGCTTCCATTAAAAATTAACATTTGCTGCATGCAGAAAAGTGTTAAATGCTGCTATCAAATGCTTGACTGTTTTCAGATCTACCTGCTAGAGCTTTCCCTTTGTAGAGTAACCGTTGCTGGTTGGCTGGTATATTTAGACGTTCAGATACAAGCTCCTTCACTGTGGAGACCTTTTCGTCTTCAGTCACCTGGAAGATCAACAATAATATCATGTAATTACACTCATGATTCAAACACATGATGCGAGCTGCTCTTTCTCTGTGTAATTTGAACACTGAACAGTGTTATAACAATGGTTATAGTGGGTGATGGTTAATATTAATAATGGCTGTGCCACCCTTTTGGAATTTTGGCCCCCTCTTCCTCGCAAAATTGTTTTAATTCAGTAAAACTGGAGGATTTTTGAGAACGAGCGACCTGTTTAAGGTCATGCCAAAGTATGTCAACAAGATTTAAGTCTGGACTTCACTCCAAAACCTTCATTTGTCTTTTTTGCTTTTTATTTTTGAGCCATTAAGAGATGGACTTGCTGGACGGAATTGATGGCTGAACATTTTTCTTCAGGATTATCTGGTAGAGAGCAGTTCCATCAGTTACAGCAAGTCTTCTAAAACTGTGAAGGTGCAAAGCAGCGCCACCACCACCATGTTTGACTGCTGGTATGATGATGTTTTTTATGAAATACTGTTAGTTTTATGCCAGATGTAGCAGGACTCTAACCATCTAAAAAGTTTAACTTTTGTCTCATCAGTCCACAGTACAGCCCAAAACCTTTAGATGGGTTTTTTTTGCAAATGTGAGACGAGCCTTTGCGTTCTTTTCAGTCAGCAGTGGTTTTCTCCTTGGAACTCTCCCATAGTGAAATTGAACTCAGCTATTCAAAGAAAACAGGAAAAGGGAAAATACTTTCACAGCACTGTAGCTGCAACTCCCAACTTTACATTATCCAGATATTAATGAAGAGTTTATATACAAGTAACATCCCTGCTTTGTACTTAAGTTGTTACTACCCTGCTTCTCTAAAAAAGAAACTGTTACAGCATATATGCTGCGCTTGGAGACACTTCTGTTTTGAAAACAGCGTTTAAAGCAGTTTGAGAAATACTTCCCCATCTAACACACACGTAATCAAAAGCTTCCGGCTGCCTGTATAATTCCTCAGAACCGGATCATGTTAATACAGCGGCTACAACACACTGGTGAAGTCCTTACTCTCTTTAATTCAGGACCCTGCGCTTCCTGTGTGTCTCCAGTACGCCTCCTGTTTGTGCCTTTTTTATGAGATTTATCAGCAATTCCGCTGATCTTACTCCACCAAGAAATGTTTCCAAAGACTTTACCTTTCTCCACCCCCAAAAAAACAAAACAAAACACATAAAAAGACAAAGTAAGACTTTAAAAGCTCCTAGTCAGCTGCTGTCAGGAGAGAGACGGTGTGAAACATCTTCTTAAGGATCTGGCTAACAGGCTAGCCACTATAACAGCAATAACTGGGAGGATATATATTCATACAACCGCCCCGTTTAGGCTGTTTTGTGTAACTGAACCACTATATATTTGGCAGACTGGTCTTAGACTTAAGAATCATATGCATAGCAAATTTCCTTAGGGCAGATCGGCATGTGACATGACCACCGCTGGCCCGGCTCAACCGCTAGCTGTGATCCGCGTTAGCATGAGGCGGTGAAGAGCTCAGCGGGACTTCACTCACCTGTACACTGCACTCTTTGCCTTGAAGCGGTTTCACCGTGAGGATCATTTTCGAATACACCACTTTTTTTTAAAGGAAAGAAAGCAAACACACAATGATAAAGATGAAGTAACAAAACCTCCTGCAGTACTGCTACTTTATCAACTCGCGATTCTTCCCTTGTCAACGGCCCATCTTCTTCTCCCGCAGCCGCACTCAGGCGGTACCCACTATCGCCGCTCGCTGGTCGGGGTGCGGTATGGCAGCTACACCAGCCCTCAGTACAGAGTAATTTTATAACCACAAAACAAAGACGCGGTTATTTTGTCCCCTCTAATTAAACCGCATCTCAATAGTGACAGAAAAAAAGGAGGATGAAAAAACTCAAACGGTATAGGAGGCGATAATTCAGGTAGTAGTATAATTTTTTTTAAAAATCCTAAACTAGTGCTAATTTAAATAAAGTGGACTATATGGCCCTCGCGTGTTTTTTCTGGTGTCATGATGAACACATTAATTTGTGGTTTCTCTGACTTACATCTAACAGTATCGCGATGTTAGTATAACCTATCACATCTGATGTACCTAAAAACCACTTATTGATTAATTTTGTTGCTTTACGCACGTATATCAAACATATATAAAGCTTTCACTGAAAAATAACACTTTCAAATTACAGTAGATAATTACACGAGTATGGGTGCATACCCGCTATGGAGAGAAAATTAATTCATTGTAGATAGGTGCATAGCCTTTTACCTGTTTCATGTTCGGTAGGGAATAAAATAATTAATGGTCGTAGCTAGGTTTGCCGGATCCCCACCTATTCCCAAGGCTCAGGAACACCCTGAGGAACCCTGTGACCCAGATGGGATCCGGTCCACGCGTTTCTCATTGCACCCTGTCGGTCATGTGATTGCCTGCTGTCTGTGCCCAACCCTGGCCAGCCGCGAGCGAGAGATGAGAGCATCCTTCAGCTGGTCACTTACAGACGGGATGTGTACTAATACCTGTGAACTGTCTGCTGCCAAACCAGACCAAACCTGCCAGTGAAAAAGAGCCCCATAACGCCATACAGGCTGCGTGTGGTAAGTGATTTTTTTTCTTTTTCTTTCGTGGCGTGAAATATCGCACAGCATTATTACACTTTACAAGACACAGCCTCATGTGTTCTTACAGTCAATTAAAAACATGACAGTCTATCAGCAGTAAAGGATTTTAAAAATCGTAAATGCATCAGGCAGCCTAACAGTCACATGGAAAATAATTTTTCATTTTTATTCCTGTTAGGACTTTTGTGTTTGACTAAGTGAGAAGTTGGTGCCAACATTTATTGTGCAATTATTTTCTTGTCTTTTATTTTCTCACAATCGTGTATTTTAGGTGAGGAATAACGAATACTTGCAACGTGGGCTATCCCTTACCTGTGACTCATTTGCAGCAATGATTAATGTGCACATAAACATATGAACAACTATATGAATACATGTATAGGTGTGGAATTGGATAAGAAGCCAGAAACAGGTGCCCCTGTGTTCTTATCCAGGTAGAAGCCATTACACTAGGACCCCTTTTTTTATTAACAAAATCATAAGTGCTCACAGGGAGACATCCAGATGAACTTAGAGGAGTATAGATTCAAATCAGACACAAGTCATGTTTATAGATCCACACTGTATAGCAGCTGTTTGAGTGTGTACTGCATATACTCTGTGAATGCTTCTTTGCAAAAATCAGATGCAGTTTACTGTTGTTTGCAGGGAATGGGTACACTTAGGGATCTCCAGTTTGCCCTGCAACTAAAGATTGAGGAGCTTCGCCAGAGGGACACGCTAATTGATGAGCTAGAGCTTGAGCTGGATACAAAGGATGAACTCATCCGGAGACTGCAGGAGGAACTAGACCGCTATAGAACCACTGTCTCGCTCCCAGGAGCCTCTGCAGTCAGTGCAGGTAGACAGCGTGTTGTTTTAACGAGTCGCATTTTTGACCATGAATAGTCAACACAGGGCTGATACAGAATCCTGTATTATTTCCTGTTGCCTCCCCCTTTTTTATCTTTCTACCTCAGCTCAAACTGAGGACAGCAGGAGACCTAAAAGGAAGACAGTGATTTGTGAGCCTCTCACTCCGGACCCAGTGACTCTCGCCTTGGTTTCACAGGGAAGCTGTGACAAAAGCCACGAGTAAGAGGACACAGTGTTCCCTCAGAGCTACACCTGCTCAATTCGAAAAATCAGACTCTCGCATGTTCAAGGCTCACTGACTGCTGACTGCGTGACTCATAATAAATGAATGCTTTAATTCATTGTCAGACACTCAAGCATCTGACACTGCGTTCACTGTGTTTAATAGCCCATCTTTAAGTGTGTATATTTCACATCATTTCTTCATGTCCTCAGGTCCCAGAGGCTGATTCGGGCAGCATTTCTGAGAAATGACTTGTTGAAGAACCTTGATGAAGGAGAAATCAGAGCCATCATCGCCTGCATGTATTCCACCACCATCAATCAAGGCTGCTTTGTTATTCAGGAGGGGACCACTGGGACGCAGGCTTATGTTTTAGAAGGTAAATCACTTTCCTTTCTAAACATTAATCATACACAAGGATATTTATTAATAAGGCTTCCTCGGGATGTCAGGTGCCCGAGGAGAGCCCAATGAAATGATTAGCCCGATCATATCTTTATATTTAAATATGATGATTAAATAACCCGAAGCAGGTCTTATGAGCACAGCAAAGTGACAGCATGTGGAGCAACACACTGATAATTCTTGGCTGAAATGCCAACTTGAGCCCAAGGAGACAGGAAAAGGAGTTTGAATGGTGACAGCTAATGGAGAGCAGCCGCTCCCTGTTTATCTCTGGTTGTCTTACCTTTCTGTTTTATACTGTGTATCTCTCTCGGTCTGTACATGAAGCGCAGACATTCAACACGTCTCTGTCGTGCACATCATCCTTCACTGGGTGTTTGTTTATTTGCAGAAGGCACACTGGAAATGATGAAAGATGGACTGAAGGTGCTCACAGTTGAACCAGAGGACCTGTTTGGAGAGCTAGCCCTGCTTTACAACTGCACCCACACTTACTCCGTGTCAGGTATCAAAGCTTTATTTTATAATTGCATGCAGATATCACAGAGAGCTGTCAACCTGAATGACCTGTGGAGTTTCTCTGTGGTTAATTTTGATTTGGTGAGGATATAAATAATTCTGGTCTAAGAGACTCTCACAAGCAGGAGGGTTTCTGGCTTTGGCCTTGGACAAAAGACGCCTGTTGAATTTAAAATCAAAGACCCTCTGAGATCTTACAACACAGATGTGTAGAATTTAAAATGTCCCCAGCTTTACTGTGTAACCTCGCTGTCTGACATGCAACATCTCCTGTCCTCAATCCAAAATGCATTAATTGAATTTTTGCAATTTTCTTTTTAATTTCGAGGACCACGAAACTGCGAGCTACCATCGACACTTTTTCCTGATGTAAAAACTTGCAATTTGCCTCATAAAAGCAGAAACTGTGCTATCATTTCCTGCGAGAATCCGATTGCAGAGTCCTGTGGGAAAAACCTTCTCAGTCGCTGCCACGTGTGTCTGACCTGGTTTCACAAATAAATAGGCTGTGAAAATGGCCGGATCACTTTAAATTGAAAAATCTGTCTGTTTGCCTTGTTTGGTCCCAAAAGCATCCCATTCCCTTTTTAATACGTCTTTCTTTACCCCGCAACAAACCGGCCTTTCCATTTCACTGTACTACATTTGTCTGCTCTCTGGTAACAGCACGGATCTGATGTTTGCACTCTGCTCTCTCTTATTTCATGCCCTTGTTCCTTTTTCAGTCCGTTTGAGGCCTATTGCATTCATCTCCTCCATGACCTGAAATTACTTTCTTTTCTCTTTTTTTTCCCATCATACCTGGCACAGGAGATTGAAATAAAAACCACTGGCTGTAAACAATGTAGCACATGATGGTAAAATGGAAAAGTTTGGTTTATATTCAAAAATGGGAATCGAGATAAAGGCTGCACCACATAATCAGATGTTGGATCTTATTAGACTGTCTGGAGGGGACGTCTTCTTCCGCTTGCAGGAAGCTTCAGTGAACCAATCAATACTGGTCATTTTTAATTAACAACACCTCTTTCAGGCTCTATTATAAAGAAAGATGGTGATCATAGCTAGGGAAATTAGATTTGATTTATATCAACTGACCTCTGTGAGGAAAACAAGTATTTTTAGTTTTTATTCTACACAGTGAGCATTTCTAATGAAATGGTGGCCTTTTTACTCCCTGTACATCCACATCTATCACAGGCAGCTTTTGTCTGAGAGACTCAGTAGTGCTTGCACTGATCTGCCACTAACACTGCCTCTGCCTCTATCTTTGGATCTGCAGCACGAACCAACAGCAAGCTGTGGGTTATGGACCGAAAGAGCTACCAAACCATACTCATGCAGAGTGGTCTCAAGCACTTTTCTCATTCAGTGGAGCTCCTTAGCAGGTGGCCGTTAGACTCATGCGCATGATGCGTATGGTGCATGTCCAAAATTTACTTTGATGGACCATTTAGTAGATTCATTAATTGCAATTCTACTATTTGTGAATGATATCGAATGCACTTGTTTGTATCTGTGTGCAGCCTTCCCTTCCTGGAGTCGCTGCCAGCAGATGTCCTGATGAAAATCTCGGATCTCATGGAGGAGGTACACATTAAATTCTTTAAATGTGAAACACGACAGTGTATTCAGGCAATAGATAAGGTGTTCAGACAGCAGGACCTCTAGACTCATTTTAACCTGAATGTTTACATGCAGTGCCTCTACGGGTGGCAAAGGAATCTGGTGCTTTCTTACTTTTATCGATGTTTTCTGATGTTTTGCTCCACTGTCGTTTGTCATTTGTCTCCCACAGACGCATTACGCTGACGGTGACTACATCATTCGACAAGGTGCCACAGGAGACACTTTTTATATCATCAGCAAAGGCCAGGTAAAGTTGTCAGCTCTGTGCACACTGCATAGATCAAGCGAGGCTTTCCGAGGAAAAGATTTACAGTCTGGATGACAGAAATGTCAAAGCAGCGATGGAAATGTCTTTATGATGGTGATAATTCACTTTGGTGCACTGCGCTCGTCACCATTACCTCTGGCTTTTGGGTTTGGCAGGTAAAAGTGACAGAAAAGAGGCCAGGGCAGGAAGAACAGGTAGTTCTTTCTAAGCTGTCTGAGAGACAGTGGTTTGGAGAAAAGGCTCTGTGGGGGTAAGAAGGAAATAACGCTCTTTCAGATGATGCCATAAAGGAAATTATATATATGAATTTTTTTTTCAAAATTCTGTGCTTTTCATTGATAATCTTTGATACTTTCTTGTCTCTGTCTTCAGAGAGGACATTCGGACTGCGAGTGTGGTCGCTGCTGGAGAAGTTACATGCTTGGTAATAGACCGAGAGTAAGTTGATGTTTTGTGTTTACAAACTGTAACCGATTCGATCGTCACATTGCGCTCTGATTTGGAAATGTGCCTAATCTCACATGAGCTTTCACCGCAGGACCTTTAAGGGCATTGTCGATGGGTTGGCACCTGATTGGAATGAAGAGCCACATCAAGGCAGTGAACTGGAAGTCGAGTGAGTAGCGTTACAATACAGTTTTATTTTCACATACAGAAAACACGGAATACCAGCTCACCCCTGTTTTCCTTATAAGCAGCTCAGATGTGGATCCTACCCCTCTGTCTACTTCCACCTTAAGTGATTTCCAGATTATTGGCACTTTAGGAGTCGGGGAGTTTGGTCACATAGACTTGGTGAGGGTCGATCTTAAAGCGGCTCGCCTTCACTGACACTGCTTCATTGACATTCCATGTTTCTATAATGCAACGTATTTATTTCTGGTGTCTGCAAGGTGCAACTGAAGAGCAAAAACAAGTGTCCTTTTGCCATGAGGGTCCTCAAGAAGAAGCTGATCATCAGCAGTGGTCAGCAAGAGCACATTCAAAGGGAAAGCTGCATCCTAATGGAGACCCGCTGTTCGTTTATAGCCAGGTGTGTCCCTTACATAGGACTGTCTGGGTAAAATGTTCTTAATAAATATAAAAGAGCTAAAATAATTTTATTTTCCATGATCACAGGCTGCATAAAACCTTTAAGGATGCAGAGCATCTATACATTCTGGCAGAAGCTTGTCATGGTGGGGACTTATCTCATCTACTCAAAGACAAGTAAGCACTTGAAAATAAATGTAATATTTAAGGCATTTATTTGTAGTCTCACTGTGTTTTTATCTGAGCATTCCTCAGTAAAATATTTTATGACGTCAGCCACTTCTCCAAACTGTTTCAGGGGATATTTGGATGAATGCAGCAGCAGGTTCTACACAGCTTGCGTTGTTAAGGCCTTGTCCTTTCTGCACAGTCGAGGTGTCATCCACAGGGACGTCAAGCCTGAACACGTTGTCCTGGATGACCATGGTTATGCCAAGCTGGTACTACAAGCTTAACTTCACATCTTGTTAATTAAAAATTTCCAGTAGTAATGATAACTGCCATCTGCCTCTTGTAGCTTGGCTCCAGATGTCTAAAGAGGGTTGAAGTGGGTAAGAAAACCTGGACATTCTGTGGCACGCTGGGCTACATGGCACCTGAAATCATCTCTAACAAAGGCCACAACATATCTGCGGACTTGTGGTCACTGGGTGTTTTTGTTTTTGAACTTCTGAGTGGTAGGTAAGCTTTCAGAATTTGGATAATCTTCCCGTTTTCAGCATGTTTCTCCAGCTGCAGATTGTAGTAATCTTGACAGCCTCGTGTTCTCCTCTCCAGGCTCCCATTCGGTGGCTCTGACCCGTTGAAAATTCTCGCTGCAACAATTCGTGGCATCGATCAAGTCGACTTCCCAAAAACCATCAGCAGAAGTGCCTCCGGTCTCATAAAGAAACTGTGCAGGTTTAAATATGACTCAATAAACACAATGTGAAAGCCTTTTTATTGTTGTTATTTAGAGCTTCTTTTTTTTTTTTTTTTACTTTTCCCACCCTGAACACAGAAATCCAAACAAGCTTTACAAGTTTGCTGTATTCCGCCCCCCTGAAAAAAAAAAAA
>VOQJ01021391.1:0-10103 GCA_015052665.1 Apistogramma diplotaenia | reverse complement strand
TATTCTCTGTGTGTGTGTGTGTGTGTGTGTGTGTGTGTGTGTGCCTGTCTGCATACATGCTGCAGGCACCAAAGTAACATCTCTCAGTTCTGGTCGATTCTAGTCGGCCACTGTTAGGCGTTTCTGTCATGTGTAAGGTGGCTGTTATGTGTGGTTGTGTGAGACAGAGAGGTGAAGCGGCAGTGTTTGTGTTTCTTCACATGCACGCCTGTGATGCTTCACATGTCTGTGCGTATGTGTGCATGAATCAGGGTGAGAGGTGTGCTTATGTCAGCACAATCATCATGGAAGCCAGAAAGAAAAGGAACTAAAGGATGTTTGAGCATATATGAGAGCACCTGTGAGTTTGGTGTTTATGTGCATCTTTACCATGTGAACATTTTTTTCTTTCAAATTAGAGAGACTACGAGCTACAGAAACCTGAAGGGAAGAAAAAAGAAAATCTTGTATTAATGCCCCTCCTGTGGCTAACACTTCATTTCACCTAGCTTTGCAAGAAAGACTGTCTGCAGCTGCTGGGTTTGTTTGACAGTTAGCAAACTCAGTGAAGCCTCTTTCCCTCTGATTTCAGTCTAAGCTCATGTAAGAGCCGGGCTTCTACCCACAAAGGCACCAAACTTAGAATACATTCTTCTGTTTCATTTCTTTCTTTCCTCTTTATCCGCGACCGTGTTTTTGTGCTGTCACACGAAACACTCATGTATGTTTCAAGCTTTTGCTGAGTGAGCAACACAAAGTATGACAGCCTGTGTGTGTGAAGTGCTAAGTGAGCAGAAGAATGCATGGCGGCTCCTCTCAGTGTTTGCCAAAAGCATGTTGCCTTGGTAGAGGAACTGTCCTTTCTGAGCAGCTTGTGGTACCAGTGATCAAATGTGTTTTATGTATATGTCTGTGTGCTGGAGAGTGAGTCCACTCAGTATTTCTCAGTTTGTTTGGAGCACCAAGCAGAGTCTGAAGAGACGAGTGGCATCCTGCTCGGATAATGACAGAACAGCATGCATTTTTAGCACGAGCGCGGTGCAGCTACTGATAACATCAACATAAGTCCAGATTAGAAAATCCCTAGAGGGAGCTTGTATTTGTGTTTGTAGATCTGGGGTTAGGGTGCCATTTTAACTCATCTGTGAAGTACAATGCTTCACAGACATCCTTCTATGCACACACATGTGCACACACATAAACAAACATGCCAGTTTGTCCATAACACAACAAAGAGCAAAATCTTCTGACAGACTGGTGAACCCTAAAGTGGGTTTATCAACAAAGCACTCTGGAGCAGCGAGGAGGAGGCGAAAGAGGAGATGAAGAGTTGAAAGTAGCAACAGGGGTCTTTTCTACTTAAAAGTTTACCTGAGAGTAAGTTTAGGATCAAGGCCCAGTCAACTGACTATGAGTCGACCAAAAGTCCAGTTTAAAAAAAAAAAAGAAAACTGCAAAAGGCGTCAGATAGAGGGGTTCAGGTGAAACAGGTAGATGGTGGATAGTTTTAAGATGTGACATTACTCCGGAGTTCAGCGCGTTCCAGCAGTAAAGTTAGAAAAACAAGGGAAAACAGGTAGAGAGCCATTTGTGCATCAATGCAGCACAATGCTGTTTGTTTCCCCTGCTGCAGCATGTTGATGGACAGAACCTGATCAATGCTCTATGCACGGCCCATTTAGTGAGTCACCAACACAGAACAGTAGAAAATCCTGACTGGGAGCTCAGAAATTCCAGCTTCAAATGGAACGCACCATGTCATCGTCACAATAGAAAGATTTCAAATTCAATACCCAGGAAAATACTCAATACCATTTTTAATGCCACGGGAGCTTAACCGAGCTCAGAAAATTCCTCATAAAGACCGGGGTGTCAGTCGTTAAGGTGCTTCACCAAGTTTGTTGCACTGCTGTTCATGTGTTCAGTGAAGGGAGGGGCTGTGTGCTTGCCTTTCTGCAGCAGTTGTGTGTCAGGTCTTGGTATCAATACTGCTGCAAATTTATTAATCTGATAGTCATTTTTAGTATCATTTAGTATCCAAGTGTCTTTTTTTTTTTAAATGTACTTGCTACATATGCCTACTGTACTGAAAATAACATAAAAGCAAAATCATACAGCAGTCCTCAGAATTTTGGTATTGAATGGTGCCGTCTCCATTCTGGTATTGGTTCTGGTAACATCCCTGGTGGACTCTTCTATAGATCAGAAATGAAGAAAAAAAAAACCACACACATACAAGTGAAAACCAACTCATTTGATTAAATTTGAGTAATCACACTGTGTTGTGACAAAATATTCAGTCTAATTTTGAAGGAAGGGCAGCCTTGTTTTAGTCGTGATGGTGCAGGACCTCACTGTCAGAAAGGTGAGACAAAGAACCAAGGCGCGTGCTTGTTCCTTAACATGCAGCATGCATTATGCTCACTTCTCATTGTGACTTTAATTAACCATCGTTCAGCCTCATCACAATTTTGTAATAGTATCCAAAGCCATTTTGATATGACCCAGCAAGCCTGCCTGTTCAGTTAATTAAGCCCCAAAGTTGCCATCACAGCCAAATTTCCAAGTTTAGGGTTGTCCTGAGGCTGTTGGATTTTTTCCCCCCTTCTTTTCCCACCACCATATTCTTCTAAATTTGCATGAGGGGGCCTAATTAGAGGTTGAATTTGGTTGCAAAGCACTGACTGCACCACCGAGTTTTTATCCAGCCTTAAAGCTCACAAGAGGCCCGTCTTTGTGTCTCAGCAGAATTAAGTGTATAATATCACAAGTGTTGATGCCGCTCACAACCCCGAATGTTTTCCCCGCTGCTTTTCATTTCATGCTATGACATTTAATTTTTTTTAAGAAACCCCCATTCCTATAAATACTGAGACAAAAATAAAAATGAAAGCAAAAGTTGCAAATGTGGAAGAGAAACCCGGTAAAATCTTTAAACATTTAGCAAAAACATGGCAACGCATTTCACTCTTTCAGCACAACAGAGGCTTACTGTTTGTATCTGTCCTTCACAACTCATCTATAATATAAAATACTGAAGGAGTGATCCCTAAAGGGTCTCTTAAGCGTTATGTGAGGTATCAGTCTCATGCAATGTTACTTTCCACTTACAATATATCTGCATAGCCAAAAGCAAAGAGCCTGAAGTTCAGCCCATTAAATGGATCCAAGTTATCCTCAGGCTTCTTTTCCGTCCAGCAGGGTTTTATGAGCGTATATTTCACTGACTCACTGGCACAGCTGAGCAGGGAAATCCTTCTCTTCACGGTCTAGTTAGGATGACTGATGCAAATATGCTGCTGCTGAGTCCAGACACTGACACCATCATCACACTGACCCAGTTAAACAGCGAGAGAGCCAAATAGAGACAGAGCGAGAGTGTTCCAAGTCATTTGTGACTTACATTTATTATTGTGACTTCACGTGTTTTAAGTCGTTTCAAAGCTATTAAAGCACTGACTCATGCACGCGAGCTCTCTGATGTGGGACGAGGGATGAGATACATTTCAGCTCATTTCAGATTAATGTACAGGACATTCTTTGGACAGGCATGAAAGAAAGAGATCGGCTTCAGATCATTTGTGATGCATACTGCATTAAATATTTTCTGTGGAACCACATGCTTTTCTTCTGTGTGGGACTTTTCTAAAAGATACATATGGCGACTATCAGCTTGTCCATGGATGTTTTGAACTTTGTCTTGTTAGCAAAAGAGCAAATGTTCATTTTATGGCACAGTGAGCGTTATCGAATCTTATTTTTGGAATGGTGGATAACAGGTGAAAGAGCACCGATTAGCATCGATCAAGTCACTGTGGGATTCTGTATTAAACCTGAACAATACTTACCTGAATCACAACTTTGATAATCCTGTGGTAACAAAACATTTGCTGTGAAACAAATTCATTGTTGAATATTTCACTGATGCATTATTATCAACTTGCCAAAAGCATAATCATACCAGCTATATGTTTTCCAACAAATGCAGCTTCAGTTGCTAATCACCTGTCTCTCAACATCTTCTAGGACACAACTTTGTGAAGGAAAAGTGAAGGGGACAGTCGCACAGGAAGTCTCTGATTGTAGTCCGGCCCACTAATTTGACTCGGTAACCAACAAAGCGAGCAGAAGGAGCTGCAGAAAAGGCTGTGACACAACTCATGAAGTAGTTATGTTATTTAAAAGCTGTCAATGATCCCATTTTGCATTAAAGACTATAGCGGTGCCCAGTGGACATATCACACTGATTGTGAGTAAAGTGCAACCATCCATACATCCCAGAAGTTCTCAAACTCATCTTTAATCATCTCTGTTGTCACTTATTTTCTTGCCACTAAGCTTGTACTTGTGTATTGTTGGGAAAAATATCTTTAGGAAGTACTGAAATCCACATTAGCTCTCAGTCAGGAGAGCCTTCTTCCTGTTTATATTCCATGTGCGTGTGAGTGCTGCTGGCTGGCCTTATTGCTTGTTAACCTTTCCTAATATGACCTGTGTGTATTAATAACACTCAGTTGGAAAGGTCAATCAATGTGTGTGCATGCGTGTGTGTTTGTTTAATTGTTTGTCACCAGGAATGCTTATGCAATCTGTAAGTGGCTCTGCATAGGAGGTATATGGGCTTTTCTGTGAAGTGGTGTGGGCAAATTGAATTTGCCCTTAATAATTAACTGGGACTAATGGTTTGATGTTGTGGTGCCACAGGGGGGGGAGAAAGCTTGCAAATGATGATAATGCAATCAAATGTACTGCATATAGTGGAGTTTATCTTTGCAACATAATCACTCCCTGATTCAAATGTTCTTACTTTGTTATATTAGAGGAGATTTCTTTTTTAATTCAGCTAGAACATATAACACACCACTTTTACTTAGAACAGAATTGCCTTGGATGTTATACAAATTAATTAAATTCAGCTTGACCTTTCAGGAAAATGATTGTGGTTTTAAATGTACATATCTAACCTGTGCAACCAGGTTACTGAATTTGAACCAGTCGTCTCATTAAAATGTTGCACGTAATTCCAAGCTGACCTTTTTAGTGTGGCGCTGCTTGGAAATGGGTATCTAAAAAAGCAGAGCAAAGATTTTCCATGTGCACTACATGACAAAGCCAAGTGCACATAAATGTTCTAGTAGTTTACCTACATTTCACAGTGGCTTGCTTGTAGTTCAGCAACATTTGTATCTGCACAGTGATTCCGTTATTTAAATTAGCCTGTGCTTCTCTGACATTTCTCTGTATTAAACTACTGAAGCACCAAACAGTTTTGATGATTTATTTTTAGCTTCTGCACTGTAACTGAACCCCCTTTAACAAACCACATGCATGTCTCCAAACCACTGTGAAAGCGAGTCAAGGCATGTGCAGATGTGAAGAACCCGAGAGCAGGTATCGCTTGGTTATTGTTAACCTGACTACTGAGTAATCCGGCTTGGTCCCTGGTTTCTGGAGCACAGATGTCTGAGTGATGGACATTGTTTATAAAAGCAAGGGTGAAAGTCCTGCACCATGGATGATGCTCACTGTTTATAGCGATCTAATTAGCGCCAGCATATAAGCAGAAAATAAAATATCTGGAGTAAATTCTTGGACAGTCTGTCAGTGCATTAATCACACAACACATCATATTATTTATCCAATAACTGTGTTTTGAAATGTTCCAAAGGGAACCAACACTACAAACACAGACAAGTGTCCCAGTTCAGGGGCTCAGTGCAGAACAAAGGTTCCAAGCATTCACACATAAACACTACCAGTAATGACAGCATCAAGGCTAACTCTTCCAAAGGCAGAAACTCAAGGTGGAACATTAACAGCTTGGCAGGAGGATTCAACAATGGAGCATTCAGACTCAACGATGTGGTATTCACACGTGTCAGTGGCAGTTATTCCAACAGGGTCACTGAGGCAGCGAGATGTTTTGAGCAACGCCTGTCAAAGCGTACCTGATGCTGTAAATTCAGTGACAATGCAGCAACATGCAAATGTTAGGCAACACAGCAGTCTGATGTTTCACACAGTAGCACGTCTCCATTTGCACCAAATTATATTCCAAGGTCAGGTTCAGGTCAAGGAAATGTTTTGTGTGTTTCAGTAAAATCTTATCTTCACAGGCCATCCAAGAATTCCTTATGAAATATATCTTAAACTCACTTGTTCATGCTCACACACTTCATGTTTTGCCTCAGAGCTCAACCAGATATTTTTAAATTTTGCATAGATAATGTCTAGTATTATTATTTACAACCCGCAACAGAATGAAAATAATAAACAGAGCCAGTGATTCAGGTCCATATGAGTGTGTGGTTGAGTGCCAGCTGAATGTGAATGATGCAGTCACCCACAACTGCTTGTTTCTTGGTTTAAATGCGTGTATTTACAAGCCTGTTTGTTGTGCTGACTTTGGTGCGGCTGAGCTTAGCAACACGCACACAAAGTTTAGCTTTCATTTAATTGCAGCCCACCAAATACCCAATTTTGGGTCCCAATCCACGGTTTAGAAAAACAGCCGACACGACCCACTGCAGATGAACATTTCATGTTTTCTCGGTGTGTGATTTCCAATCTGACTGAGGCCCGATAACGGCGACATTGCTGTTACTCATTCCCTCAGATCCCCGTGCCTTCGTCTCTCCTAATCAGATTTCTCTGGTTGGGTTATTTATCATCGCCAGCTCTGACTGTGAGTGATGCTTGGCTAATGGGTTTAGCATTCAAATCTGCTGGCTTGATGCGGCAGAATCCCAACAAGGGTTGTCATTCCTGTGGCAGCAGCAGCTTCAGAGTGGCGTAAATAAGAGGGAAAATAACGCTGAAATTTGCATTCGTGTCATGTCCCTTTTTTAACTTTTGGGGTTTGATTGATTTTAAAAGTGTTAAAATGAAATGGAGACTAAGGTGAAGAAAGCAGGAAAGACCAAGAAGGAAAATTTAAAGTTTATTAAAAGTGACGAGACAAAGTTGCCCAGCCGTGCATTCATCTGCTCGCGTATCCATCCAACCATCCATTAACTGTGCATCCTGATTTGCCTGCTCATTTCTTTCCAGTTCTGATTGGATGAAAAAGGATCTCTACTCACTGAATGAGAACCAGGAAATAAACAAACGCAACAAAACGGCATGCAGAACAGAAACTCTCTGACAAAGTGAAGAGCTCATAAACATAAATGAGCTGTGCTGAATGACAGTTATGGTTATGACAGTACATCATAAACCAGCAGCTGCGAGTCTTCTGCGAGTCTTCTGTCTAATTTCACATTTGCACCTGCACTGTGTGGTGACACTCTGTGGGATCTGGTTATGAGACAGGTCGTCGCCTCTTTTTTGTTTGTTACGCAATCTGCAGCGATGACAGAACGGTAAATAACGAGACAGCTGTTTGTCATTCTCCATTTCTTTCTGTCTGTGATATGTGGTTGAGCGTCAGGTGCATCCTTTTCTAATGTTTGATCCAAGACCATCAATTAGCAGATAGCGGTGATAACGAGACAGAGTGCACGTGAGTTCGCGTGCGTGCGCGTACACATGTCAGGCTCCCCAGTCTTCAGCGTTCCACCACCTGTCCCATGTAAATAGCTCCATATGTGTGGATGGAAGACTTTATATGGCTCATGGGAAACATTCTGGGGGCTCTTATCACCTCATCAGTCATCAGTATCCTGGTTACAAATGCACATCACCTCAACCAGACAGACCCAAGGAAATTTCAATTCAGTCTCAGTGAGTGATACTGATAACACTTCAACTTTTATTTCTGTTCCTTACTGGTTTCTAAGGTGTGTATATTTATCTCAGCAGATTGCTAATCAGCCACCGGTTTCAGCATCATTCCAGACAAGTCTCGACATGCATGCAGCCCATGAGTTTAGACCGTTTGTCTTGTTTTCCAGGATTTTGCTCACACCCACACCTACGCTCACACGTGACCCCTGTGACACCAGTTCACGGAGATGTTCAGCACTGACTGGCATAAAAAAAAAAGAAAAAAAAGAAACGAAGAAAAAAAAACTTGAGTTGCAAGTGCGGCGCAGCACATCTGTATCACGCTGCATGCCTGTAAAGTTGTAAAACCTGATCATGAGGTGTGATGCACATTTGAAGGAGCGATAGTGATTATGTAATGTACTGCGCTTGTGTGTGTGTGTGTGTGTGTGTGTGTGTGTGTGTGTGTGTGATTTTGTTTAGGCTTGATGAGCTTAACAGACAAGTTAACCAGGTTGTGCGAACCTTGTCCAGGTTAGAAAAAACGCTTTCACTCACTCAAAATGATAGAACATAATGGATTACAGTCCTTTACTGCAGTCTCCCCTTTTGATTCTCAGTTTTTTTACCCTTTATTCATTTATTACTTTCCTGTATTGTTTTGGCTCACTGATTCACAGAGTATTTACCTGTAAAACAGTTTAAATGACATTGAATTGTCGTAGTGTATCTGTGTTTCGTTCCTCCTTTTGTGGGGGCTGATGAACTGACAAACCCTCGCGTCCATCTATCTTTGATTCAGTGTTTGTTTGCCTAAATGTGTGTGCCTAGGTTATGTGTCTCAGCATGGCTTCAAGTCTCCCACTTAGCTTTGTAATTACCTTTTTTCCAGCTATGACTGTTAATTGGGGTAGTGGAAAACCACTGCTGTGCACATGCAGGCATGCAGATTAACACATGCACAGTTGAGCTGTCTCACTAAGAGTGATCAGGACTCTTTAAGTGCTCTTAATTAAGTTAAAGCTCCACAGTGACATGTTTTTGTATTTATCTGTTCTGATTTTTCATTTATCATTTGCTGAAACTAATCCTTTGTGCATATAGTAACCCCGGTGAGCAGGAAATGACACTTTGACAGCCTGTTTGTTCTGTTTGTTCTGCTGTTGACAAGTACAAGTGAGAAATTTCTTTTTTTTTTTTTTCAATCAGATGCAGAGGAGCTGACATCAAATGAGTGTGATGAAGTTTTTAATTGAATTTAGGAAATGGTTATGCATTTTCATGTTTACATATTAAATTACTACAAAGTGGAAAGCTGCTCATCAACATTTTCCATGAGGACGAGGAAACTTAAACTTTATGTCAGTTTGTAACTTTCTGCATCTTGACTTGAGAATGCTATAATTTAAGACTTTGACACATTTCAGGTATTTTCTTGTCAAGTAAATGCTTTGGTTATCAAAGTGATGAAAGCTGCTAAGTTGGGGATATGCCAGTAAGTGTTTAATACATTTATTTTGATGTGTTATTTTGCTTGTTTGGCAGGTTTTTATTGCAGCAACTCAAACTAGTACTCAGTATTTGTAAGGCCCCGCGTGCTCGAATGCATGCCTGATAATGTTGGGGCATGCTCCGAGTGAGATGACGGATGGTGTCCTGGGGGATCCCCTCCCAGATCTTGACCATGTTGCATTGGATGGGCTGAAGCATAATGTCCCAGAGGTGTTGGACAACGGGTTTAAGGATTTCCTCCTGATACCTAATGGCAGTCAGGGTGCTGAGCCTGTAGGCGTCTGTGGGTCCCTTCATGGATATGTCTCCCCAGACCAGCACTGGCCGATCACCAAACTGGTCATGCTGAATCATGTCACATGTACTCAGGGTGAACCTGTTCTCATCTGTGAAGAGCACAGGGTGCCAGTGGTGGACCTGCCAATTCTGGTGTTCTATTGCAAATGCCATTTGGGGTCCACGGTGCCGGACATTGAGCACAGAGCCCTCCGGCCACACTCACGAAGTCTGTTTCTGATTGTTTGGTCAGACATTCACATAAATGAGCTGCTGGAGGTCATTTTGTAGCTCTGGCAGTGCTCATCTTGTTCCTCCTTGCACAAAGGAGCAGATACCAGCCCAGCTGATAAGTTAAAGACCTTCTACAGCCCTGTCCAGCTCTCCTAGAGTAACTGCCTGACTCCTGGAATCTCCTCCATTCTCTCGAGAGTGTGCTGAGCAAACCTTCTGGCAACGGCACGTATTGATGGTAAATGGTAAATGGACTAGTTCTTATATAGCGCTTTTCTACTCTTCTGAGCACTCAAAGCGCTTTTTACAACACGTTTACATTCACCCATTCACACCACATTCATACAAGCACTTCCATATTTAACTAAGCTAAGTGCTTATTATCTAACATTCACATA
>VOQJ01021386.1:16941-29278 GCA_015052665.1 Apistogramma diplotaenia | reverse complement strand
TTTACCCCCCCCCCCCCTTGCATCTAATCAACACGAAAACAAAAGGCATTTTATCTATCATTTCAGTTCATTTTAGTTAGTTTTGTAAACCATAATACAGTTTCAGTTAGTTATGTTTTTTTTTTTTGTAAGGTAAAGACCCTACAAACAATTACAGAGAAAACTCAACAGTCAAAATGACCCCCTATGGGCAAGCACTTGGCGAAAGTGGGAAGGAAAAACTCCCTTTTAACAGGAAGAAACCTCCAGCAGAACGAGGCTCAGGGAGGGGCTGGTTTATGCTTTATTACAATCTTTTTTTTATTTCAGTTGACAAGTTTTTTTTTCAATTTCAGTTGTTGCTATTTTGTTTGTTTTCAGTAATGATAATAATCTTGGCCTTTGTGGATCTTGATTTTTGCACTGATATACAGTCATGCTGGAACAGAAAAGGGTTTTCCTCAAATTGTACGCAGAAGGTTGGAATCTTAGAATTGTGCGAAATGTCTTGGTAAAGTGAAGTAAGATTTCTTTTCACTGGGATTAAGAGGTCCAGGCTGAAGCCCAGAAGAAAACTATGATAAAGATGTGCATCCAAATACTGTCCACATATTGTATTAGGCAATGAATTATAACAAGGTTTAAATGCCTAAAATAGCAACAACAGTGACAGAGCTCAAACTCAAGACAATTCAAAGCAAAGTCAAGAAATCAAAGAAGGAAACAAAATATAAAAGAAAAAAAACTCAGTTTTTATGACTATAGATTCAGGATACTGTGTTTTGAAAAGCAGAGGCCCCCACAGCTTTGCTTTCCACTCTCCATTCCCTCTGTCCTCCCACACAAAGGGATTAGCAGTGCTTGTTTAAGCTAATTTGACAGTTTTAACTCAATAGACGTGGCGTCACTTGTGGACATAAACGGGCATGTGCACAGAGGCAAAATGTGCACATGTGCTTCAGTGTTCACATAGACTGTGGTGGTACATGCCAAGCATGCAAGAGTTTGACTTACTCTGCCCACTCAACCCAGCGGGACACAGAGTTAGAGAGACACCAACAAACGCAAGTTGTTTTATATGTTGCAAAGTGACAGTCCTTCACGTTAATTATTTATCATAACTCAAAACCACTGCAGACATACGCTATTTGATCCCCTCATCCATGGACATACTTTGATGTTTAATCACAGGCAAGCACACATGCGAACATGACCACCAGAGTAGCTTGATCCTCACAGCAGGAACACAGAAAGGCAGAAACAGGACAAGAATCACTGAATGAGAGGATAGGGAGAGAAACAAAAAGCGAATGGTAGAATATACAACCCAGGGAAAAATGAAAAAAAACCCACAGGAATAGTTAGTTAATAGATGAGGGCATGATGAAGGAGATAAGGACAGAGGAAAATAAACAGAGGAAGAGAAGCAGTGAGGGAGGAAGAAAGTGCTGAAAGGCAAAGAATATCTGACTGTGACAATAAGAAGGATTAGAGCTGTGACAGGGACTAGCCTGCAGCACCCTTCTCACTGTCACTGAGTGTCTGTTGTGCTGTACTAACACCACCTTACTCCAGCCATCCCTGACTCACTACTTATTTTACTTTTCTTTACACACACACACACACACTTTGCTTGTATACAAACTGTTAAACATAACATCTGCTTTATCTGTTATTTAATATTCATCTAGCCGTCCATTCTCTTCCACTTATCATTTTCAGGTTCATGGGTGGAGTGGATGGTGTGGGGCTAGAGGCTGTTCTCGCTGTCAGGGTGAGAGGCAGGGTACACCCTGTGCAGGTCACCAGCCTGCTGCAGACAGAGAGGCACACATTCACACTCACATTCACACTATTTAGAATCACCAATTAACCTACTGTACCTGCATGTCTTTGGACTAAACATGTTGCTGACAAACATATGATATCTTTAGGCACTCTTTACTAGCAGCCTATTGCTAAAGCACATCATTTGTTCCTCTAGGCTGGAGCCTATCCCAGCTGTCCGAAAAAAGACAACCATTCAGACCTATCGGCAATTTAGAATCACCAATTAACCTAACCAGACAAACTCTGGGATGAAGCCTGTTATTTCTATGTTGTTTAAAAATGCAATTAAAATAGAATTTATATGAAATTGTGTGCCTACACTAATGGCACATGTAGAAATTGTTGTGGCTTGATAGAAAACAATGTTTGACAGTGCAGGTGATAATTTTATCATTTTGCCCTGGCTAAAGCATATTGAGCTGCACTACTCCTTTAATCTGCCCTTTCTGTGGCCTTAGTTTCACCTGTGTGCCGGTGACTGTGTCTTGACTCCAAAGTTCTCCACAGAGAGGCAGATTGGAGACATGTTGTCCCTCTGCGTGATTTATGTAGCTCACAGTAGGTCACAGAACACACACATAAGGAGGTGATGTATATAACTCCAAAAGTGACTTTGTGTGTGTGTGTGCATGTGTGTGTGTTTAGGTGGGGTGAGGGGTATTAAGATCTTTATGGTGGTGTAATTGCAGGTGAGCAGTGAGTGCAGCAGGGGTCTCAGCAGAAAGCAGCAGAAGGATAAGAAGACTGCCAGAGCTCTGATCTGCACACAGTGTTGCACTAGACACAGTCTTCTTTCCATTGATACTCTAGCAACACACACTCACTGTCAGCAGTGGGCCCAGTTGGGTTTGGTTAGCTCGTGTGTGTCCAAGCATCCTGTGAATCCTGGACAAGGACACTGTGGCATCACAGAGCCCATCTGTGGGACAGAGAGTGGGGACATCTGTCCATTTGACTCACACAAATGGTGTGTGTATGTGTTTGTGTGCGTGCACGTATGTGATGCCTGTGTATGTGCTCTGCAATTGTCTGTTTTATCACAGCTGTGCTCAGTCACAGCTTTCACACTCACCAGCATCATTACATGATGATGTAGACATTCTGTGTTACAGTGTGTGTGTTACATGCCAGCAATATCTCACTGTTTATGTGATGAACCTCAACTTCACATATGTGTGTGAGATGTAATAGGAAAGTTGTTATCTGTAGTGTATAACGTACACATTATTTTTCAATCTCACACACACACGCACGCACGCGCGCATGTTGAGGGCTGCAGCCAATTATTTTCATTATCATTTATCCCATGATCAACTTCAATATCATCAATATATATTGTGCACTGCACTATGGTGATTATTTGGGGAGAAATATGTCCAATTAAAAACAAAGAAAGAAAAGAAAAGGTCTAAAAAGGGTTAATGATGTAGAGGGAAATTTATAGCGAACATAGAAGAAAGAGGGTTGTAGGGTTACAGCTGCCTAATGTTTTCATGCTATTTATTTAATGGTCACAATAACTGATGATTGGCTCACTTTATTTCACATTGCAGGAACTTAAACAAAAAAAGGTGAGCGTTAAATAATAAAAACATTTTTTTAACAGTCCAGAAGGCTGGGTCAAACAAAGTCAGAATTTTAAAAGTTCCACAAGGAACAAAAACAGAAATATGGCAGAAGTCAAGATTATGTGTCTTTTGTGTCTCCGAATACTCAGAAACTGTCTGTGCAACCATTAATCTGGATCCATCAGATTACAACAGTTACAGACCAATTCAAAGTTACCCTTCAAAGCCACACGTTTGGAGAAGGCTGTCTGTCTACAATTTCTTGAAGTGATACATCAGAATGACATCTTAAACCCTTAAAGTCCGATCATACAAAAGGTCCACCACATTTTTACATTCATACTTGCTGTTGTACCATCTTGTGGATCTTATGTTTCAACCTACTATAGAAAAATGATCTTCAAAACCCTGATTTTAATAATATGAATGAAAGAAATCCATAGTAACAACAGCAGGTAGCTAGAAAGTGCACTAACCCACAAAGAAACTGAAAAAAATTTGTATCTACATGTTATCATAAAATGTATTAAACATTTTATTATAACCTGTATATCTTTGACATTCTTTGCTTCTTTTCTTGCTTAATTTTTATGATTTCAATATATTCTTTACATTGTACTTTTTATTTTTTGGCATCACACTTGAGTCTTGCACAGCCTATTTTAAATTGATATGAAACTTTTGCATAGCCACGCAAAAAGTAGGGCAGAGGCTGTGCCAAAAAAACACATCAACACATGAAAAAATCAACAGTTCTGTCTGATGACAGCGTGATGAAGAGCAAATATGTGCAAAATGATACAACCAAGATAGAAAAAAAAAGGTAAAATTGGGAGTTCAGTAGAGTGCAAACTGTTGATCTTTCATCTATTTTATTTGATATGCAAATTGTTTTAAAATATACTGCTGTACTTTTTTAGAAGCTCAGTTGTGTTGGTGATTTCAAATGATCTTGTGAGCAGGCTAGCAGGTGAATTAATGTGGACATTTGAGTTGATGTTGGACGATTCACACCATCAGCCATAGCGTGATCTTATAGGTCTTTATGCATTCTTTACACTAGAGTTTGTGGTGTTTTCAGGCAGTTGAATAAACCCTTCGTGTTGCTTTGTGGTGTAGACACAACTCAATACTCTCTTCTTCTTTGATTTTTCTTTGGTTAACATTACTCACACTACATAAGAAGTATCTCCAAATAATGGATAATCTGCTTTGAGGGACAAGCTCTTCACTTTCTGCTCTGCCATTCATTTGAATTTTGTTGTATAGCTGTCTTAACTTAGTTTTACTTGTCTTAACTATTCCAGAAAACTTGAAACTTCATGGTGCAGGAACAGCTGCGTGTGGCACATGCACATGTGTGGTCAGGTACTGATTCAGGGAGAGTTCGATTTGCTTTTGCATTGAGTTCTATTGGAGAAACATTCATTTTGAATATCACTTGTTTTTGCTCATTTAATTATGGGAAGCTAAAATCATGATCAAAATTAAAATTTGATTAATTGTGCAGCCTACAAGAAAGGATATTAATTTGTGTCATGGTTAGTCTGTGTGGCTGGCAGGGTTGAACCCAAATGCATGATGCTTGACACAGACAGGTTTTTAGGCAGCTTTAATGCTGACCCTCTTTACAGTGTCCAGAATACAAACTAGAAAATCCAAGGTTGGACATTAAACCATAATGTGAAACAAAATGACACAAAGGAAGAAAAACTAAACAGAAAGCACAGGGAACAAGGGTCTGTCAAAATAAAGCAAGAAGCAGCCAAACAAGACAGAAACACAGGCTTGACACGGCACGAGGCGAAGCATACACACTGGGGAAACAGACACAAGAGACTTCACACCACAAGGGAAGGACGCTTATGCGGCATTTCCAGTAGAACCTACTCAGCTCAACTCGACTCACCACGGTCTTGTTGTGTTTCCATTATAACTGAGTACCACCTTAGTGTGGGTGGAATTCCTATAGTCGTCTATTGACGTAACTTGTATGCTCTTTGACGTCACATTTTCCAATCGCCTCAGATCGTTTAGAACCCCAGCTGAGTGAGTACTAAAAAAGGACCTGGAAATGGTACGGAAATACTCACAAAAAGTACAAATAAATAAAATAAATAATAAATAGAAACAACTTCATAGAAAGAACACCAAACACTGGGCCAACAGCCCAGGAGCATGACAGTTTGGCATATCTGGATTGTGAAAATTAGCCTGTTTTGGCTATTAGCACTTCCTGTTGACTGCACAGTATTATTAATATTACAGCTTTAATAACTTTTTGTTTATCTATTGAGAGAAAATAATCCATAATAAGTGAGATTCGGAATGATTATAATTATCAACACCTATGTGTATAACTTTCCATTGTGGCATTTAGTAGAAAGTGCCATGAACATCACTTTGTCAGCTCCATAGTGAGAATGTTTGAAATGTTTTACTGCATGCATTTCTTTACCAGAATTTATGCTAAAAAAGTTTATGATAAAAATGTGGTATTCTGACACACTGAAACAGTTTACTTAGTGCAACGGACCATCGCTCTGACAAAAAAGGGAGGCATAATGAAATCTTGGATGCAAATTCAAATCACTCTGGGGGAATCTCATACAAAAAAACAGCATGTAAAGTTGTCCAACCAGAGCAGGTGGGTCATATAAAACAAAAACAGCACAGATTTCACTTCCCATCCATTCCCCAAGTGAGTGCTGTCACTACCTTCTTCCAAAATGTGCATTGATATCACACTTTCTCTCACATTTGTCCGTGCATCTAAACTTTACATATATGCATCCATTTATCCCCAAGGATGTAAAATCTGCTTGTTTGCTGAGATACTGAAAATTCACACCTCAAGGCCTGCGTCAATTACACAGACAAAAACACACACACCTGGCAGGTCTCTGTCTCCCTGATGTTTTACCGTTTTTAATAAAAGAGAGTCTGCTGTCAGGGAGAAATGGAAGCTGTATGAGCGAGTGAGTGAGTGGACGTGTGTGTACATTACAGCAGAACAAGGCTTTTGGGATAATGAACGATGTATAGTCAGGCAAGTAGAAAGACACAGAACAAGCAGGGAACAAAGAACAAATGAAATGAAAAAATCCTCAGACTAACAGGGAGTCAGACCCAGCAGTTTATTAATTTAGTATTGAACTCTGATACAGTCCGGGGTAAAGCCATCTTTCACTAAAGGCACATCACACATATACTTAGTAAAATATTTCAAATCAGCATGTGTTATAAGTGCAGCATAAAGTCAAACAGAAGAATAATTTTAAACATATTTCTCTGGTATTCAATCTGAACTTTTTATATTGTCTTTCTGAACCTTTTGTTCTTGACTAGAATTTAAAGTTCTTTAGGTTTGATGAAAGCTTCACTGCCCAACCCTGGCCAGATTTGACAAAAGCTTTAGCTAACAAAGCTAACAAAATCTAGTCTGACCACAGGTTTTTGTTAACTCTGGATTAACACAAGTACACACCAAAGTAAAATTAGCCAAATATGGGTATAAAGTAGTAGCTTCTGCTTTAATTTCACTGTGGTGTCTGTATTTCACCAACATATTCTTCAAATTGTATTACAAAATACATAGAACTGCTTGGGAGCAAATAATCAATGTCTTCTCCATATTGTCTTCTCATGTGGATGGAAAGAGTGGATCTAGATATTAGTGGATGTTATACTCAAGCTCCTGAGTAACACCCATCCAATGAACAACTGTTTATTTTTAAAGTATATAGTTTTTCACAGAGGTGGAAAGTAACAAAGTACAAATACTTTGTTACTGTACTGTAGATTTTTCAGGTATCTATACTTTACTTGAGTATTTATTTTTTTTAATACTTTTTACTTTAACTCCCTACATTTTTATACTAACTTTGTGTAATTTAAAGATTGTATGAAAATACTGCAGTTTAGTGCTGATAAACAGGTCAGCTTGCTGTACTGTAATTTACTAGGGATGGCACGATACCACTTTTTAAAAAATCTCCGATACCGATATTTACATTTGGGTTCCTGCCGATACCAATACAAATCAGATTTTTTAATGCCTGAATCACATATTCTATCAATTATTCCATAAATTACTCAAGAAATTGGATAAGAAAAACTTTTTTCATATTAACAGTTCATCTGCATATTTTAACTTCCATACTGCAGTTTTTCACTGTGCGAAAACAAACAGGGTGGATGGAGCAGCTACAAAGTTCTCTTTTCTTCACTTAATGATCAGGTGGTTGATGAAGAACCGCCAGCTGTTTCCCAGTAAAGGTTTAATGGTGGTTACGGGAAACAGCTGTTGTCTCTATAACGGCTGCGAGTCTTTGCAGACAGACTGCAGCTGAAACAGCTGCCTGCTGCTGCTGTGTTCTCAGTATTTGCTGAAAAACTGGGGGCTGCGTGAGCATAATATTGTAATGCTTTGTATTCACAAGCATTCTCCTGAATACGTTTCTACTGCAGGTAGATATTTAGCCATTAATCGGGGATAATGAAGTATAATCCACTTCTGTCACAGCGATGAGAGGTGAGGATTTTTTCTAACTCCTAATCCCCACTCTATTCCAGCAGGTGGCGGTAACGCAGCACTAAGCTGGTTTCTTGGTTAAACCCACAAGAGGAAGAAGAAGCCGGAGCACTGTAAAGCAGCTAAACGAGGTTTAATGGATCGGATTTAATTTTTTTATTCTTTTACCGATATACGATACCGTAATTTAGGTCAGAATTGGACCGATAATAAATATCGGCTGGGCGCATCCCTAGTATTTACAGTAAAGCTCTGTGTTCATGCTCAGAGTTACAGGTTACAGGAAGTGTAGCAGAGATGAGTTTGAATCAAAGCTGCTGATGCTGAGATTCTTTCGCTGAATTCAACATTTATACAACCTGATACTTTTACTTTCTTACTGTGAGTACATTTCAGAGCCTGCACCTTTTTACTTTTACTTAAGTAAAGAAGGTGAACCAGTACTTCCACTTTTACCAAAGTATTTTTTAACAGAAGTACTGGTACTTCTACTTAAGTACTGTACATAATGTCAGTACTTTTGCCACCTCTGGTTTTTCATATTAAAGTCCATTGTTTGGTCATAGACCCTGACATTCTGCATACTCCGTTTTTATTAAATGACTGTAGCATACACCACCTAACACATTTGGCAACCTTCAGGGGACCTTGACAAACCATCTATGTTTTCCACTTTTCTGATTTATCACAACAACATCACATATTTCAATACACTATTTCAATGAAACTGATATAGTCTGACAGTTTCACTGACTGATGGATGAGTCTATAATTATATTTAACTGGCAAAAAGAAATAAACCACAAATGTTCTAAAGACACATTTCCATGGAAGGAGCTCTCCCAAGGGCCCAATTCCCTGATGAAATGATGTTTATCTATTTGTTTTGTAGTCCGCACTAACGTTTATAACATTTTCTTTACTTTGGCCTTTTGGACATTTTGAACTTGCTTTGCTGCCAGCACTGCCAGACAGTAGTGACTCAGTGACTTCATTTGCAAAGCAGCAGTGACTTGAATCTGCTTAGTGTGACTGACAGTGCCGACAGTCCAGCTCTTTACATGCTGTTATAGTAGCTTTTTACGTTTCTACATTACCCCAGTATAGTCTGCTGGCCTGATGGCAGCTGGCTAACATGACGTTTTCTTGGGTTACTGTGAAACTGTGTCAACCTAAGTGAAAATAAGTTTGGTTGGAGCCCTCTTACATAACCTATTGTAACTTTAAGGGTTACAATGAACTGATTAAGTTTCATCATGCGCGATGCAACTACTAAAACAAAGTACCCACACCTTTCAGTATTCAGAGAAACAAAGATTCAAACTGGACTGTTTTAGTTAAGATAAGACATCACTCAAACTAAAACACCTCAGAGGTTTCACAAATCACACATGTGTCACTGGACGATTTATTAATTTTAAAACTGCAGCTGGATTACAACAAATCGCCATCTGAGGCATCAAGTGAGGCCTTGATGTTCAGAATGTAAGGTGCAATGATGGATTGCCCCCAAATGCCTTTTAATCAAGCGCTCTGAAGGTTGTCCTTTCCTTAATCCATTCATTTGCCCTCATTTATTTTGTCTAATCCAGAAACTTTCAAGGATTTTGAAAGCTTTTAGTGCCGTGCAATGCATAACATACTGCTGAACCATGTCATACATGATAAGTGGCTACATTGAGTGGAATGATAAAAGTATGGTGTACAACACAGGGAGAGCTTGAATTATAATGCTTACACAGCTGACAGAATATTTCAGTGAATCTTTCATCAGGCCTCTGGGTGAACTGATCTATACACTGCACTCTGATGAAGCCAACATGCTGAAAAATGTCTGTTTCAATCATAAATCTTTCCCTTCATTGCTGATTTCCTTCTTCCATACTCACCAGCCCATTACATGCATCTTGTAAGTTGATGAAGCACTGCCACAATGCCATTTCCATTTCACAGTACAATACAAAGCTATAAACAAAACTGCATGAATCACTGTAAACAATCTCAGCAACATGACAAATGTGGCTCTCAACATGTGCCACATGACTCGCGGCCGTCCTCCGTCGCCGACACCAGTTACTGTCAAGAAACACAACAATAACAAGTATAGGCCACAGAAAAATGCTTTGGGATGCTCCCCAGAGCGGGCAATTGTAGACAATCCCTCCATCCCAGGCTTTATCCCACTCCCCACCCACAGATACACATGCACCGCTCACCAACACCCTCAATCTGCTGGGCTCGGCAGCGGGTGGGAACTGGGATGTGACAAATCAGCTGAGACCCTGACAGTCAACTTCATGCCCGGCGATAATGAGCTCCCGCCGGAGACGGTTCTCACAGGGAGGGAACTAAGATGTGGAAAAACTTTAACGACGCGGTAATCGGCCGAAGTGGAGTATGTAAAGGATTTTAAAAAAAGAGGAACAAAAAAAGTTATCTCCTTAGCTTGGGGGATGTGAAAATATAAGAATGGGAGGGTGAAGGGAGGAGGAGAAGAGTGATTTGAAGACACACAGATGGGCGGACAAACATAACCAGGATGAGGGGATGAACGCGGGAGTCTCTGCGGAGGCTGAGAGAGTGTGCTGGATGTACAGCGGATGAGACGAGCTGGATCAGAGCACATGGTTTCAGTGCTGCGTAAGCCTCCCTCGGTACAGCAGGTGAAAGCTGCAGTGTGTGTCTCTCTGTGTGTGTTTGTGTGAGAAAGCAGGTGGGTGAGTTGCTGTGTCACTTAGAGATGCCTTAAGCTGCACAGGAGATGAGGGACATCAAATTCAAATCTGTTTTTGGGGACTGGGAGTGGAGTGAGTGGGTCTTTACGCAGCCGTGTTAACTCTCTTAGATTGACAGCTTTCACACCGGACGAATTAATGAGGCAAACTAGACAGCTTAGGTGTAAATTTGCCATTTTCCAACCTGAAGGACAGAGTCACCTGATATAAAATATTAAAATGTTTAGCTGAAAAAGATGAAGACTGTCAGCGGATCAGGTTTCAGTGTATAGCATTCACATGGCACTCTGATATGTAATTCTTATGTCTGCTGGGGTGTGGAGAGTTTCTAATTGCTCTGAGGAGGCAATCTTTATGAGTAACATAACTTTGTATTTTAAATATCAGTGTGGCTTTCCTGAGCTTGCATGAAAAATTTCAGTCCAGAAATCAGCGGAACCTGAGAGCGAGTTTTGAAATTGGTCACATTAAGTGTGTTCTAACAAGGGGAAAAGGCTTGCAAGACTATTGTTTTTACATTAATATTGGTGCTGCTATGTAGGCTGCTACTCTTCTGACAACTTCCAATCAAGCACTGGGCGAGGTTTGCGTAGGCGCTGGGAGAGAGGCTCACTTTCACAGCTCAAACCTGTTTTGTGAGATTCCAGTGGATTGTTATCCCAAGCACCACTGCAGCCACCAATCGATACGCTTAACAAAATCAACAGTGATAAAGACAATTTGTTCTCTACCACTGTTAGCAGAAAGCAGCCATTTCATATTTTACATTTAACTGTAACACAAACATAACCAGCATCACTTCACCTGTTTTACAAACAGTTTTGCCTTCAAAGAAACCTGCAAGAACTGTCAAGGGAAGGAAGAAGAAGAAATCCTTCTCCACCTTCTCCTGTCATGCCTGGATTGCAGCATGTGCCATTTTAGCCCCCCCCCCCAAAAAAAAAATCTTTACTGTGCATTCATAATGAAGGGCAGTTTAAGTTGCATTTGGAAGTGCTGGAGGAGGCACATTTGTCCCTTCCTGTTCCAAACAATAACCAATTACCAGAGAGTGTGAGGTGGGCTTCAGCTTGGTGGATGAGATGCCTCAGACAGCGGAAAAGCTGTCATGGGTGGGCGGCTGGGGGCTGGACGCAGGTGGGGGTGGGGGCTTTATGCCTCTAATTGGAGGCAGATTTCACGCTGATATTTCTGATGATGCTGCAGCATGAGGGACACAGAAAGAGAGAAAAAGAGGGGCTAGGAAGGGAAACGGGAAAAAGGGAGGTGAATATGAGGGTGTGAAAATGAAAAGAACTGATGAAGAGAGACAGACAGAAGGGGAGAGGGGGAACTGGGATAACAGATGATGAAAACACTAAGAGGGGGAGAATGATGGAAGGAGAGAAGAAGACAACAGGCCTCACTGCTGTTTGTCTTGCAGGGATAATATCCCACCAAAGTCTAATTCTGTCCATAAAAGCTGTTGGACTTCTTTTTTTCCCTTTTCTCCCGCAACCTACCCCCTCCCCTTCTTTCAGAGTGATAGTTGCCTTGGCAACCATGGCAAATCTTCCTTTTCTCAAACAGATGTCCCATTTAGTTGGAAATTAGAATATGTAAAAAAAAAAAAAAAAAAACGGGGGGGGGGAAAAAAAAAAAAAAAAAAAAAAAAAAGAAAAAAAAAAAAAAAAACACACACCCAAAAACCC
>VOQJ01021386.1:2058-14564 GCA_015052665.1 Apistogramma diplotaenia | reverse complement strand
AAGGGGAGGGGGGGGAGGGGGGGGTGGGGGGGGGGGGGGGGGGGGGGGGGGGGGGGGGGGGGGTAGTGACAAGTGTTAAAGTAGGCCAAATTCTTTTCCTTCTATGCTTTACCAACCCCCTTAAGTATGTGTTTATTAATGTTCAGTGTTCGTAGGCTACTTTATTTAGGTCCTTTGGGAATGCAAGTGCTATGGGGATGGCGGTGTGGGAGAAGGGATAGAAGGATGGAGGAGGGGAGACGATAGAGGAGAGAACAAGTCTCTGGGGGGCTTTAGAATCTCAGAGTGACTCGGATGTTAATTTAGTCTGGGCTCTGGTGAGGAGGCCTAGAAAAGCATGAACTCCCAACTGTATGTTTCACCATCTTTTTATCTTTACAGGAACAGACTGCTGCATGTTATAGCCCACTGACTACAAACTGTGCATACATTACATTACTGAAAGCAGCATTCCAGTTCATACATAACATTTTTTTAGATTGATTGCCTTACTCCCGGGCAGCCATTGATTTTGGTTCGTGTGAGTACATAATGAAAATCAACTTGGAAAGTCTGTGTGGTAGCTGTACATCTTTACTTTAAAAAAACGTATAAAAATTGCTATTTAATTAACAATCTACAAAAAAGCCATATAACTTTGCAATTATTAGCTTTGTTTGCTCATTTACAGTGAAGAAAATCGTGACATCATTTTTCAGAGTCATTAATTTAGCTAAACCATTATTTTTAGGTTCAAGAATGACATTTGGTACTTGTCAACAGTACTTGGCAACAGTGGGAAGGAAAAACTCCCTTTTAACAGGAAGAAATCTCCAGGAGAACCAGGCTCAGGGAGGGGCAGTCATCTGCTGCGACTGGAAGGGAATGAGGGGAGAAACAAGAGAAAAGACTGTGGATGCTATGTTGTAGAAGAGAAAGGGAGATTAATAATAATAAATGATTAAATGGAGAATGGGGGTTAAAAATAATAAAAAGCATAACAGGGTGGTTCAGGGTCACATGATTCAGCCCTAACTATAAGCTTTATCATAAAGGAAAGTTTTAGGCCTAATCTTAGGACATCTTTAATATAGCCTGATAATAATAATGAATTACATTAGTCCAGCCTAGAAGTAATAAATACATGAATTGCCTGTTAAGCATCACTCTGAGACAGGATTTTTCTAATTTTAGAAATATTGCATGTGGAAGAATTTGACTGAACTGCAAGGAGTCCTGACCTCAACCCAATAGAACACCTTTAGGATGAATTAGAGTGGAGACTGTGGGCCAGGCCTTCTCATTCAACATCAGTGTCTGACCTAACAAATGCTCTTCTGGATGAATGCTCTAAAGTTCTCATAAACACACTCCTAAACCTTGTGGAAAGCCTTCCCAGAAGAGCGGAAGCTGTTACAGCTGCGAAGCATGGGCCAAAATCATTCAACCCTATTGATTAAGAATGGGATGTTACTGAAGTTCATATGCATGTGAAAGCAGAGAGTGGACACCTTTGGCAATATACTATGTATATACTGTACAATATACTTTCAAAACTGAATTCAGTAGCCACCTTTTTACACCTTTGAAGTCAGAGTATACATAAACATGTCTGGACTTGGAACCATGTTACAACAACACAAAACTGTATAACAGGTGTAGTTATGGAATCACTATCTACCTACATGTATGTTTCTGCAAGCTGTTTCTACAGCATCCTGAAACGAACTGAAACCAATGGCTGCCTGGAAGGCAAGAAAATAGTTTAAAACTGACTGAAAGATAAACAGAATGGTTGCCAATAATCTAAACACAGTTTGTAGTCAATGGGCTAAAACACACATCTCCATTGATAGTGTCTTTTAAAAAGTTGGACTTGTCACTTATTTGCCATTTCCTCCATCTTCAAAACACTTTCTCTGAAGTCTCTCCTCATCAGAGCAAGAACAAAGCAAACTCTAAAAGCTAGAAGAAGAGAAACAAGGTCACATTACCTTGATGCCATCTCCACCATCATTAGACTCATTATCACTACAGGAAAAGCTCTGCACATTACAACTGTATTTTACCTCTTCTTTTTTCCACCCCTCCCCCTTCCTGTCTTACTTTCACGAGGGCTGTGAAAACAAGCAAGTTAATTAAAGTCAGTGAGAGTCCCCTCCATTTCCCGTTCATCAGTGAGGACAAGCCATCAAACAAAACGCAGGTAATCCATTTCTGTCAAATGAAGGAGCTGAGAAAGAGGAGATGGAGAAAGAGACGGAGGAGGACGAGGAGATGGAGGGGGACAGGGAGGAGGAGGATGAAAAAAGAGGAAAACGGCCTCTCTTCATCTCTTTAGTTTTTGATGAGCTTTCTTAATTGGGCCACTATAGAAGGAGAAGTGAATCCTCAATAATTAAAAAATCTAATTAAGGAGTCTTTTGCATCTCCATCCTTAATTATTCCACATGGAGCAGTGGGGAGCGATAAATTTCTGCCTTTTTCATTTAAAGAAGAAAACAGGGTCTCTCGTTTTCTCTCCCCTGTCACTCCATGCAAATCCCCCATCAACAAACAGACTACTTTGTTCCTCTCATGCCTTTGTGATTTCTGTATGTCTGTGAATGAGTCGTCTCCTCTGCCTATTATCCACTCCTCAGAGACAATCATTATATACATTTAAAGAAACTGTACTTGTTTGGATCAACACTTATAGGAAACTTCCCTCTTCAGCCTCGTACCTGTCCTCACTCACCTTTATGCTGCCTCACTGCCTCAACCCTCCACCTGAGTTTAGAAAAAAAAGAAAAACTAAAGAATAAAAAGACAAAGACAGGAACGCAGCTAGCAACACTTAAGCTAGACTATATTTTCAGTCGATAAAACATTCTCTCAGATCCTGGAATCAAGCCTCTAACCCCATCAGTTCCTAAGTTATAATTGCTGGCCCCTAAAATTCAATTATTCTAAGCATCTGTCAAGGAGCCTGAAGCTGAATAGACACCTGTCAAGGTTTAGCATGTCTTTTCTTGCATAGAAAATTGGAAAATAGCACCCAGCAATGACTGTATCCAGCTAACAAAGGATAATGTGAGTACCAAAGCCTGATATTCCTTTGTGCTGTGGGCGCCACTGTTGTCCACCAAAAATAAAAAGTATGTTTTTGAGCTACACCGTTGCATTTATAATGATGAGCATGGTAAGATAGGTGGAACTTAGTTCTACCCTTCGATTCCCAGTCAGGTAAGAGAACAGTTAAAGAGTAGTGAAGTGAGGGTAATCCATTATGAAGCAGACCGAAGATTCTTTCAATCCAAATTGAGCTCAATGTAAAAAAAACACAGCCTGTTTATTTATCCAAGTAAGATAATTCTGGCGACACATTGGAGGGTAGATGCTCACCAAGGACAACGTCTGGGAATGTTGTTTTGACACTGTTTGATTGGGTTTATGCACCGAAACACTCGGTTAGGCTTAGGAAAATATGGTTTGGGGTAAAATCCACGTTAGCTTTGTTTCAATTTTCTTGGTCTTTAGAGTCACAGATTCTGCCCTATCATACTGTATATGATGGGTTCCCTGTGACACTATGGAAACTCTCCTCATCATGACATATTTGCTTAATTTACTGGGAATGTAATTTTCAGAGCCTGTATTTCTACCACTTACTGACAGACCTGTTTCACATGATTCAACACACATACACCACCACCCTCCTGTATTAAAACCCCATGCTGATTAAGGTAATTATGACACACTGAGAGAAACATTATTATTTCAATGAGTTCTGTAGGGCTATAATGCAATGATTATTTTCACCTAAACACAAATGATTTTATTGTAAGACAATTTATTGTATTTTAGCATAAAAAATTAAGAAATTACCATAAATCTCAAATCCCACAATAACAGTTTTATCTAAATGTTATTCTGAAAACTGAATTTGTTTTTTTTCTTTAAATTTATTTTAAAACAAGCAAAATTAATTGCACAATTATCCATAACCCCATTTTTTCACTGACACAACCACATCCTGTAATACCAGATCTGAACAACTGCATGCTTTCTGGACTCAAGACAGAAGCTAATCTGCTGTCACAAGCAGATAAATCTAAATAAACTATTACCTGTGAGAATCTTAAACGTAGCAAATGTGTAAAGAGTGAAGATTACTTTTGCTGGAAAAAATTATCATACATGCTTGGCCCCTGATTAGGAAAATGTAATATAAATTAAAGGCAATGCATAAAAAAATATTCAAAATAGGGTGAATTATTGTTATTGAAGCTTTTGTTAGAGACGTTTTCACTCCCTTTCCTATGAGACATGAGTTTGTTCTTAATTGGCTACTGATGGGAAAAAAAGTTGCACAGAATGAGAAGCGCATACTCATGGCTACATTTGTGCTCGTGGAGGAGCGGGTCCATAAATGTGCAAAGCTGTGTGTCCCGGCCATGCAGCTCATTATTAATAATGTCTCAGATGTCATCTGCCGAGGTTGCCAGATTGGTTTCTGCTGCCTAGAATCTTAGTTGCTAAATTATGAGTAGAGAGTAGTTCTGAGATTCCAAGCATCCAAGATCTGTGATACCAGCTGGTGAAACTATTATGTACTTTTTGTGTGAATATTTGATTTTCAAACACTGTTTTTTTTAAGCAGGATTCAGCAAATCATTAGAAAGATGAAGTTCAGTTTTAATTAATAAATGGAAGATAAGTCCTCAGAATTATTTTTGCTTAGAATTGCTAAATTATTCCTAAATGCAGGAATCCACTCATCAGCATTTATGTACATGAGAAAACCTCACAAATACTAGCTTTTACTATTATCTCTGAGGGAAGCTTTATATGATGAAGCACACAATTCCACATAAAAAATGGTTTGTCTCCTAAAATATTACTGAAAGAATAATATACTGGAATAATTGTTAAATTCTCACTTGGCAACATTATTTTTTTTTAAGGCAATACATCTTAAAGACTCATTGAGAGAGTAAATGTAGGACAGTTTATTTGGTGGAAAAAGTTGACAGCCCATAAAAATTATAGCATAAATAAGGTTGTATAATATTTTTTTATGCAACGCTTAGAGAAGCATAACAGTTTAGCAAATAAATCACAGCTGCACACCATTGCATGTACTTAAGTAATGTAATTTTAGTATCAGATTAAATATATACAATTTAGATAGGAGGGCAGCGTATTTGATTTATTGTTAATAGCACAAATATTGCAGTTCTTTGACAAACATTTCAAGTTAAATGCAGGAAGTTAATTTGTATCAACACAATATGGAAATTAAATTACAAATTAAATGAACAACTGACTCCTACAATGAAGGGGTCTGTGTGTTGTGGGAGGCATTTTTCTGTCTTGGCTTGAGTCTCCTATTATGGTTCACACCAAATGTTAAGTAAAGACAATGCCATTTAAAGTACACTAAGTACCAAGAGGTGATTTAAATTCACACGAGGCAATTTGTAGGATTTGAGTGCAAATATGCAAATGAGTTAAAACATTTCAGCTTGGGTTAAAATGTTCTGTTGGCCTGTAGAGCTCCGCTGTCAAATGTTTCATTTGTACAATATGAGATATTTTGGAACCGAAACTAATTTGGCTGTTGGTCAACCAACTGAGATATCCACTACCTTTTGTTGGATTGCCTCTTACTTTAAAAAGTGCTAACAAGTGCTGTAGATGCACATACATTCATGTGATAAAGAAAGTATTCGCAGGACTATAATACAGCCTTGTGTAAACTAAGTATACCCCATGATTCATTAGCTCGCAGAACCAACTTTAGCAGCAATATCTTGAAATAACACAGTTTTGTACACCTATCAGGTTGTGAAAGAATTTTGGCCCACTCCTATTTAAAATACTGCTTCAGTTCATTCAGGTTTTTCAGGGCTCTAGAATACAGAGAAGTCCATAGTTGGCTGCAAGGTGCCCGAGTCCTGTGACTGCAAAACATCACCCCTTCACCACCACAATTGGCTGTTGATATGAGGTGTTTCTGCTGATGTGCTGTGTTTGGTTTTCAGTCAACACTGCACATTATGGCCACACACTACGGTCTCTATAGTCACTATGGCTGTGGCTCAGGCGATGTAACAGGTCATCTGGATCCAAAGCTGGATCGGTTGGTTCGTGGCTGCTCCAGTCTGCATGCCAAAGTATCTTTGGGGTATTGAACCCCAAGTTACTCTCCAATGCAACCATCAAAGTGTGACTGTTAGATAGAAAGCATTTTGAAATGGAAAACAGTGCGTGTGTGATTGGGTAAATTCAGCTAGAGCAGATCGACTAATGATGATGGTCAAATTTAAAACTAGTATGAGGCTGCCTGTAACATGAAGTATGACCTGGTTCTATGTGCATTTGTAATATTACAGCTATTGTCACTATGTTACATGGTATGTCATAGTATGTATTTTTACTGTCTCAATTAAAAATAACTTTTTTCTTTGTAAAGACCTGAGAAAGCAGACCAAATCTCAACATTTAGTCATCCTAAAAAAATTCTGTCAGTTTCCAGGGTGGACATCTACTTTGTGTTGCTTATGGTGATTCCACCTGTTACTGCTTCAAGTTGCTGAAAGTGGCTCTGTATGCCACAGCACTGCTAGTCTATCCCTGCATATGATATTCTAAATATTAGTAACTACATACTGTACTGTTTACAACCAGCTTAGGGTGCAAAGCCACTGCATGTCTTCTGTTAACCACAATCTCTGTGCCTCAACACAGTTTTAAGTTGTTTAAGTTGCTAATAAACAACCCAAACTTTCCCACCACTCCTCTTTTGATAAGAAATAATGTGAAGAATATCATCGAATTGTGATGAGGCTGCATCATGTATAATATATTATTTTAGGATTGCAGTGGTACTGTGAAAGAGATGCAGCACAGTGGGGGTCTACACATACACCAGGGCTCATATTAACCCTTCCAGCTTCCGAATGTGAAATAGAAATGAGACACTGTCAGAGGTAACACTCTGGTTACCTCACATTGAGACGGGCACAAGAAAAGATATGCCAAATGGCCTCACGTGCTCATTGGCCCAGATGTATTGCATGCGTGGAATGAGGACGAAGTCAGCCTGAGTGGCTTTTCATGAAGAGATCATGAGGAAGAAGTCACAGAAAATCAACTCCCACTGAAACCAATGAGTCACACTTACTCTGACGGCAGCCATACACTGGTTAGGTTCTTGCACCATACTACAAAACTGTTTTTTTTAGGAGTGGGATCATCCACTCTGAGGGCACATGGGCAGAAAAATGCTCATGGGTTTGCCATATCTGTCCCTTCAGCTCCCAGACAAAGGATCTCATTGCAATATGGTCATGACAAATGGCTTGTAAAATCACATTAGCCGCAGGAGTGAGGAACGGGAGTAGCACCCCCACATCTGTCTGATATTTCAATACTTGAAATGACAAATTATGAAAGTTTTGGAAGAATGGTGCAAGAAGGATTTAATATCAGCTGACATGGCAAAGGGTTGCATGTACATCTGTGTGTGTATAAAAGAGAGTGATCCATGTATGGGATGGGCTTCAGGAGCTGGCTGAGAGGCACGTAGCATCACGCTTTCTCTGAGTGGGAGAGAAACAGATAGGAGAGGATAAAGTAGGAGCGAAGGACCGCAGCGGTGAAGGAGTTAACGGCCCGTGAAGCCAGATGGATGGAGGAATGGATGAGGAAGAGGAGACACAAAGTGATAAAGATGGTGGCAGACGATGGTATGCATAAAGAAAGGAGGTGACAGCAAGAAACGAAGGAACAGAGCTCAGGAAATGGAAAAGGAGAGAATAGAGAGCAGAGTCTGGTTTTTTTGTGTTTTTCTTTTTCACCATTGCTCTCTTACCTGCCTGAGATAAAGGTAAAGAGTAAAACAAAATTTAATTAAGTTAAATAAAAAGAAATAAAATAATGCAACACTGTTCTGAGTTTTCCCTTTTATCAATATAATGAAAGATTTGTTTTCTAATGAAAATGGTCTCTCCCACGATCATAATGAGCTCAACCAGGCTGAAAACCTGTGAGAGATCTTGGATTGACAATGGCAGTGCTGTACACCACCAACTTCAATACACAGTAGATTCTAATTTGCCATTTTCTTGAGATCTAATCCAGTTAATGGTTTCCAACTGTAACAAGAGAGTCATGGTACAACTGGACAGGTCACCAGTCCATCACAGGGCCAACCCACTTACTGCCAATTTAGAATCATTAACAAAAATTAGAAGTGTGTCTTTGGATGATGGAATGAAGGCAGAGAATCCCTGCATCCACAGGGAGTGCTAACCACCATCCCAAACTGCCCTGTAATTGTCAAAAAGTCACAAAAACCAATGTATCAAATATGACACACGAGGTGTTAAAGGGTTTTAAATGGCCAGTGGCGCATAGCCCATTAATAAAGATAGATTGATCGTATTTAGGTCTTTACCTTACAATAAAAAGCGACTTGAGGCGACTATTTGTTGTGATTTGGCGCTGTATAAATGAAAATTGAATTGAATTGAATTGAATTTGAGATCGAAGCATTAATGGTAGGACTTCTTTCAGCAATTTTGTAGGAAGGGATCCTGACTGTAAACTGAACTTTTAGCCCTGGTTCTGAGTTATGTTAAACCACAGAACGGAAATGGCAGCGATGTGAATTTTCAGTCACCAGAAAGAGAGGGGTGTGGGGGAGTTGCAAAATAAAAAGGAAATCTTACAGTTTTTCTTGTTCTTCTTCTGGTTCTTTCTCTCTGTCACTGTACGATGTTGCATCATATGGAACAAAATCAGCTACAATATTTAGCGCTCTTAATTTTGAAAGAACACTCATGTTTAATACTCGCTTCCCGACTGTTGTGAGATAAATATATTAATTCATTTTCTTTTGGTGCTGTTATGGGATTTAGGAGGCTATTAGATGGTTAAAAAATTGATTTTTAACTGACCTACCAAAAGACCAGTTGGTGGTGGCCATAACTGCAATCAACTTGCAATTTTATAGCCTTTGTAACAGTCAGATAGGGACCAGCTCTGCAAAGTGACTTTGGTGCATCAAGACACTGATAGAATAGTGAAAAAATAAGATAGACTCAGTCTGCTGTTAGTCTGCTATCAGTTTGGGTCAAATTGGCAATCACCTGCAATCAGTGATTAAACAGGAATTAATTGCAATGAATTGGTGAAAATTGCAAATCTGCTGCAGTCTGTTACAAATCCTTTGCTGTCTACATCAGTGATGTAGTGCTATGCTGGACCCAGGGATAAACTCACTGCAGTGCAGGATTTATCAAACTATTCCTCCATAAAAAACTGAAATTTGTAACAGCTGATATGTGCAATGTGAAAAGAACACAATACATTATTTACCATGAGAGCCCAAGCCATCCGTGTGTTAAGGAACTTGTTACTGTGCCAGGTGCATAAATATGCACATTGCTCTGGGTTGTTCTGCAGGCTGTGTGACACTGTATGTGCTTATAAACATCCATATAACATATTCTAACTTTAGATATTAATCTCTTCATTAATAGCTGCATTTTGATATTGCATCATGTATCAGTATGTTATATATTAAGACTTATTAAGGGAAGTAAAAGAAATAAAGAAAAATGGAAATTGGTGTTCACTGACAAGAAATGCCATGCAGAGATGTTTTCATCATGCACTGATCTCTGTAGAAATGTGACTCAAAGCCTGAAAAACTGTAAAAAGGAAAAGATCATAGAGGACTACAAATATCTGGGTGTGCACACCGACAGTAAACTGGACTGGGCTAAGAACACTGATGCCCTCTACAGGAAGGGCCAAAGTTGTCTCTACTTTCTGAGATGCTGGAGGTCCTTCAACATCTGCTGGACTATGATCAGGGTCTTTTATGAGTCTGTGGTGGTGAGTGCCATCCTCTATGCTGTTGCATGCTGGGGCAGGAGGCTGAGGGTGGCAAATGACAACAGACTCAACAAATTGATCCATAAAGCCAGTGATCTCGTGGGAGTGGAGCTGGACTCACTGTTGGCAGTGTCAGAGAGGAGGACGCTGTCTGAACTGCAGGCCATTATGGAGAATGGCTCCCACCCACTCTACGACACAGTGATGGGACACAGGAGCACATTCAGTACAAGACTCATTTCACTAAAATGCACCACAGGTTATTCCTACCTGTGGCCATCAAATTCTATAACTCCTCCCTTAATAGGTAACGCTATGGTTCATCTGTGTCAGTATCAGTTTCTTCCTCCTTCTCAGGCTCCGTGTTAAGTTGAGGTATGTTGTGTTCCAGTATTACTAAGGAACAGAAATATGTGGGACTTGGCTCCAAACACTCGTGTTGAGGACTGAGTAAAGAATGAGAGGACAGAGACAAAGTTTTGGCATTGTGCTCACAGCTTTGAGCCATCACACATTTGTTCTGATAGTATCTCCCCCTCTAATTCCAAATAAATGAGCACTCCAAGCAGCAACTATCACACACACATATCAGGTGCAGAATAAGACATGATTTTTGGCATTAAATTTAGCGCAGTTTGCCTCCCACAAACCTTGGTAACTCACATTTGTGTAATTCATTACATTGTTTCCCAAAATGGAGAAATAAATGGTGGAGCAGATAAATTGACTGACTCCAACTAACTGGGGATTTGTCTAAAATTAGAAATTAGACAGCATTTATTTGTAACCTTTGCCAATCTGTCTGAGAGAGACTACAGGCAGTCGGAATTGTTCACAGATGTTTCAACATAGGTTGCTTCCTACAACGCAACCTGTGCAATGGCCTTTTTAAATAAAAAAATAAAATAACAAAAAAAATTAAATTCAATCACCCATTTTTTTACTCAAGAGTGACTGAGCCTTAAAGCACACTATCAGCATGCTAGCATTTTTCAAATGAACCTTAAAGACGAAGTACAGCTGCACATCAAAGTACCGTAACTATTCATCACGTTACAATACTATATAAATATATATATATATATTTTTAGCCTTTTCATGGCTTTATTGATAGTTGTGTAAGTGGAGAGAGACAGGAAAGTGGGAGGAGAGAGACGGGGAAGACACGCGGGAAAGGGCAAAGGTCGTGAATCGAACCTGCGCCGCCCGCACCGCCACGCGGCATATATGGTCGCCGGCTCAGGCCCTGAGCCACCCTGGCGCCCACTATATAAATATTAGCCCTAAATATCATGCCCCCAAAATGAAGCCAGTTTACATTTACATATTTCTAAAAAAATACATTTTGCAATGAGATTACACACTGCTATGACTACAGCTGTAACTACAGGCTGTGACTATTATTACTGCTAAAAACTGTAGTGATGGCTTCTCAGACAACTGAAGCTGATTAAATACGTTCATTATCAATACAGTATAATCATGCATTAAAAGTTAAATCTAAATAGAGTCCATGAGGAATTTAAAAGAGTCTGGAAAATTAACACATCTGATACTGACTTCACATTCACCAAAATGTGTTGAACAACACTGTAATAAGAGAATTATATTAAATGCTACAAAACTGGACAACTTATCTTCTCGACAGGGATGTTTTCATGTTTTCATAAAACAACTGTAACATTATACAACCTTTATATAAAACGTTTTCATTTGTTTGCTTCTGTTGGAGTAATGCCATTTGTATTGTTTGTTTGTTTGCTTGTTTGTTTTTTGCTATAGACTAAAGTTTATTTTACCAAATCTATACAGTTTTATGCCACATATATATTTTGTATTGTACTGGCTACATTACATGTCAAGTCAAATTTGATACCCTCAGCTACACGAGTGAAAACTTAGATAATCAGGCAGTCAGACTGTTGGGTAGCACCTCAGGTTGGAGGAGTGAGGAGTAGTGAAACTGTGTGTCAAAGCCTTACAAATCTGCCAAGAGCCACATCAATGAAATCCTGACTAAGAAATACAAGGACAAGTAGATCTGAATAATAATCTTATGTTTACCAAATTTAACACACCACTTAACCTAAGTTTATACAACAGGAAATAGCGTGGTTGAATAAAGGTGCAGTCTTATTATTTTCTTATTCTTAATATTTACTTAAATGTTCTTTTTTTACAGTGTGCCCCTGCTGGAAAACTGAGCAGGGAATTGTGAAAGGGGGGGGGGGGGGGGGGGGGGTGTAATCCAGCTACATCCAGTGCCAATCAACTGATTAGAGTGTAAGGGGCAATGGTGTACAGAAGAAAGAGAGAAGAGGGACAGCAGGGGATTGGTGCTAAACAGAAAAAGAAAGAGCAGAAGATAAAGAAAAAGAAAAATGAAAGGATGCTAAAAGGTAACGAGAATAGATGGAAAAGATTAAGAAGGAAGGCGGTAAGAGGGGAGCAAACAGTATACACGCAGAGCCTCCAGCTGGAACCCCTCTGTGCTGCAGGAACACATCCCGAGGCTTACATGTACACACACACACACACACACACACACACACACACACACACACACACACACACACACACACACACACACACACACACACACAAACCCATACTTATTTCTCTCCCACTCTGCACATCAC
>VOQJ01021375.1:24759-40046 GCA_015052665.1 Apistogramma diplotaenia | reverse complement strand
TGCCATTAAATAATGACAAATTAAGCACATAAATACCTGGAGTTGATTCTACATCCTTTCAGTGGAACTCAATATGAGTTACAAAGAGATGTGATCCAAGTGAAGGAGGGCATTGCAGGATTCTTTCCCTCGTTTAGAAAACCCCCTTTGCGACATCTTTTTAGGTCTAACCAAGTCAAGAAGACTCTCAAGGAAGTCAGTCAGCAGTGTCAAACTCAAATACACAGTGGGCCAAAATTCAAAACTGGGACAAAGTCACGGGCCAACATTGATATTTACTGAAAGAAATCTTCCTCCAGATATAACAATGAACCTTTTCATATGGACCTGAACTAGTTTTGCTTAACAAACCAACCAAACTTCTTTTCATCTCTTCTATTTTCTGGCACCTTTGAGTCACGTCCAGGTCCTTGTACTTGTCTTGGTGTTTCGTTTCATGGTGTCATCTACTGTTGTACTCCTTGGTTATAGCCATATTGGCTCCACGTACAAGACAAACAGCCTGTCTTTTACATTACAAACAGATATTCTGCTTCCCACCTGCCTAGAAAGCTCCTGTTTTCTGCCTTTCTTTTCACCATTTTTCTGAGGGGAGCAAAGTGCCAATATTAGCATAAGGTGCTCTATGACTACTGTCAACAGAGGAGAGGCCGTTTATGGATCTTGTCATGATTTTGCACCAAAACACCAGCAGAGCATTCTGGGATTTGTAGTATTAGCAGTACATGCGCTACAGACTCCAATACTGGTGGGCCAGCTCCAATTGTCCTTTGGTATGGCTTCACGGGCCAAATATAATTACATTGCAGGCCAAATTTGACCCGCGGGCCAGAGTTTGACACCTATGAAGTAAGTGCATCTTTATCAAAGTCTAAAACACAGAAACACCTTCACGAATTGAAATACAGAGTATTTACAACAAGGTGCAAACTACTGATTGCACTCAAGAACAGGAAGGCCACATTAAGACTTTGCCACAACACATCTAAAAGAGTCTGTCTAGTTCTTTCTAATTCTTTGAACAGACACAACCAAGATTAACTTATACCAGAATGATGAGGAAAGTATGGAGAAATCCAGAAACAGCTCAGGAAGGAACGATACCATATCATCTGTCCAACATGGTTGAGGTAATGTTATCTCTTGCCAGTGGAACCAACTAGTGTTTACTGCTAATGTAACTGATAGAAGTAGCAGGATGAATTCTGAAATGTACAAGAGTATACTCTGCTCAGATTCAGTTAAATGATACAAAACTGATTAAACTCACGGCATACTGCAAAAGCAATGCAAGAGATTCTCAAGGTAAAGAACTGAGATGATCTTAATGGCAAATTCATGCATGTGATCTCAACCAAACAGCACATTTGTGACGCTGCTGAAGGCAAAACTGAATGCAGAAAGAGAGAGATCAAAGTTATAATAGTAGCTATAGTAAAGTCTGTTATAGTAAAGTCAGCTCTTTTAAGAAGCAGCCCAGCTAAAAAGGGGAATAAAAAATTAAAGGTCAGAGTTAAGGCCCTCGGTCAGAAAGTAGCCCTTGTAATAGTGAATAAATGTGTAAAGTGTGATGGGGCTACCTTGAACTGTTTAGAAATTATGACCAATGTTAAAGTTTTTATTGAATTTCTAAGTGAAACATGAGAGATCATTTTGTCAATGCATGACAGATCTATGGCCCTTAGTCAGCATGTAGTCCTTCTGCTAGAGAACAATCGTGTAAATTTTAAGTGGCCAACGAAGACGCCAAGGATGTGGCAACAGCTCCACTTTTTCTTCAAAACTGTAACAGCTAACAAAAAGTGTACATGCATGAAGTTGTATAAAGAAGAGTTTATTGGACTACATTACTCTGGCATCATATATGTAAAACACAGAGTGTATTGGAATAAAGAAGTTTATGAATATAACAATAAATATGAATCCATTGTGTACTCGAGTTCAACTATATCAACATCGTGCACGACTCCTGAGATCTTCATCGCTCCTCGTGTTAACCTACTCATCTGTGCTTTCAGCTATGGTGAAGCAGAAGTGGAGCATCAATTTGAAACCTATTTTCAAATGTAACACATTTAGTCATATTCCCTGTATTAATTATCAATGGTTAATCCAAGATATCGTGCTACTAGAAAAGCACTAAAAGTGGTATTTTGACCTCTTCTACGTTTTAAGATTATAAACAGGTTTCATGGAACACAGAAACATTCGAGTATCTCAAAGAAATCTAACACTTTCAAAATCAGCCAAACTCAAATCAAAATGTGTATAATTCAAAATTGTGGCGCTTCTGTGCTGACAGAGACGACAAGTGAAAGGAGTTACTGTTCACAAGGATTATGTAATTCAAAGTTTGGAGATAAAGACTGGCTCCTGCTTTCACTTCCTGCTGTTCCTGTAACAGAAGGCAGAGCACTCTGCTGACAGCTTGGACCCTGTGGTCACTGATTAATTACCAACTGTTCTTCCACTGTATCTAGGGATACAAAAAAAAAGCATCTGTGAGCATGTTATGGCACATACACACCTGTTTTGTCAGCTCACTCTTACCAAAGTGAGGTCACTAATGCAATTAACCCTGCAGGGTGTCCAGCTTCTCTTAAACACCAAAGGAAAAATACCTGCTAATGAAATATATGGGCTTATGTTAAGAGACGTGTATTCTTCACATAGACCCTAAGGTGGCATGGTTAAATGGTAACTGGTATTTAAAGAGGCTGTTTTGAGGAAAAACACAGCAGTATACTTAATGTAAAAGGAAAAAAAGTCTTACAGCTAGATATTCATTACTAACCCTGAAAGGCAGAGCCCAGGGTTGAAGGAAAGTGATGCACTGCTGGAGAGTGAGAAATGACTCATGGAGCAGTTAGGGGAATGAGAAAATGCAGGGAGGCAAATTATCCGAATTTTTCCAATAGAGACTGACGCACATCAATGTCTAAAGGTTAAAACTTGCAAGGTGGTCAAGAGGCACTATGTGTCATCACATATTAGATTATGAAGAAAAACTGTAAAAAGCAGTTAAATGAAACACCCGTACAGCAGAAAGTGTCACAGTGCTGCATTTAAAACTATTTGAATTCTGCTGTCTGTCTCACACCTAAATTAGAAATGCAAACCTAGTTTCTCTAGTAGCTCGACTTAAACACAATCTTCCAATCTTCTAATAATTTCTTTGCTCTTTTATGCTGAAAGCACTAATAGATGCAAGTGACTGATCTACAAAAACACTGGGCGGACTTCAATATTACGGAAAGTTGTAGCTCTTGACAAATGGGTGAAATTAAGAGAAAGATCATGTCTGGGATCTAATCAGTTCAATTTATGCAGACTTCAAGAAATTTGCAGCAAAATAAACATTAAGGCAGTCTAATATATATTCTATCTAAAAAAGGTATTAAGAAATGGCTTATTACTCCCACATGTTTCTTACAAATCAAAGAATTACAGGAAACTAAAAGCACATGTCAACATTCAACATCGACATGGAAAAGAAAACCTAAAGAGAAAACTGCGGAGCATTAACCATTTCTAAATAGCAGCCAAAAAATACAGAATGCCTGGGAAAACAAGTCGCAACGCATACAGACAGTTAGCATCACGCTTTGACACATCAAAGCAATGGAAGACCGTTTGGCAATTATATAATATTTTGGAATTTGAAGAAAGATGTTTTTTGAATTTGTGTTCCAAACCAAAGTCCCCACGATAACAAAGATGATGATGAGCAGAACGAGCTCAACTGTTTCCTTACTGGTTCGTCTGACCAAGCGAGAACTGGGAAAGGATGCGCGCCAAACATTTGGAGGGACGCTCAGGCTTTCCGTTTCCCTCCAGACACAAGAAGCTCTTTCAATGTGGAGATGCAAGATTATGTAACGAGATCTCGCATCACCACAAAGTGTCGGGTCGTGTTTTAGCGCCGTGTTTGTGATATTCCATCCACCCTATCTGCAACACACTTTGCAGCTTTGTGATTCCAGACTTTACATATTACCAAGAAAAACAGGATTTCCTTCACTGAGTTTGTATGTCATGCACAGCACATATAGATAATAGCCAAAATAAATGAATAAATTACATATTGCAGTGATCAACTATTGGGACACTTAAAGAACCAAACAGTGAAAAATAAAATATGATACGGTCTTTGGTACCAGTCTGCCTGTCTGCACCCCGTTTGCAATGCAACAGACACAGAGCTTGACGTTCTTAATTTAGAGTATCATAAAATATCAATCATTATTATTACTAAGGATTTGTTGAGTCAAGTAGTAGCGCTGAAGCAGTGATTTACTGCAGCACTCTACATAGAGGCAGACGCAGATGCTGAGATAAAAAGTGGTCAGAAAAGGCTTAAAGGGTGTAGTTTAGTAAAGTACTATTATTTACTGATAAACCTGCATGCTTTTCCCAGTTTACTCCTGTCCATGTGGATAAGGGGAAAGCCATAAAGTTCAAAGTGAAAACTACAGTACGGGCCCTTGTATTACAGCACAAAACACTTAATATCTTTGGCCTTGTAATTATCACACAAAGCATCACAGAAGTCATGCCTCAAATGCAGTCTTAATGCTCACGAGTGTATTCTGGCACCTCAAGAAAACCCACAGCTGCCCTTTCCAAATGCACCTCCTGAAGGCTGGCAGAGGTGGCAGCACCGCCGGGGAAGAAATAGAAATTCCACAGAAAAGACACGTAAGAAAGCCTCCTTGAAAGGAGCCCCATCCAGTGGCTGGAATGTAAAAAATTTTAAAAAGACAACCCAGAAGCAGGAATTCTGCAAACATTGTTATTAAGTCGGGCAAACACACCTCGCTCTGCAGCAGACTGTGTGCAGTGGTTCAACCCACAAGGGGAAGATTCACAGGCTGAAGAGCCTATATCCCCCAGAAATGCATTGAAAATCCAACTCCCAACTGCAATGCCTCTGTTGGGACCCCCCCGCTGTATAAAGTGCTCTGAATGCTCATGTAGAAAAACATGTGGGCATTCAACTTGCTGCGGTCTTCGAAACGACAGGTATCGAAACTTAAAAAAGAAAAACAAATAAATAAAACACTCCCTCCTATGCAACCGATAATGGCAAGCATAAACCGTAATCACTTATCTAATTTATCCATCTAACATACCACACTGTATACAGCTAACTGCTACCAAACAGATTTTCACTGAGTTAAATATGCTTTGACTTATCTTTTCTAATTTAATATAAAAAGCTCATGCAGACTGGATGTTCGACTGATTGTAATGTTTCCTGTTCTGTCTAATGCTACAAGTTGAAAATTACTTATAAAGGGATGGAACTGATTAGAGAAAACACAGGCAGGCTGCCCCTAATGCTAATAATGAAAACCACAACAGAGTGACTACATTTCTTTCTTCCCTTTGGTGGATATAACATTTAAATCCCTTTCAGAAATACACTTTATATGTGATGGCAAAATGTTAAGCATTTACACATGTAGACAGCATTTTCTGACTATTGTGCCCGCAACATTTCTCCCATTCTTCCGCAAACTGTATTTGATCTTTGATTTGATTTTATCCTGAAGGTTTCACTAAGGCTTTCTCCTTGTATCGACATGCCTTTGAAATGTGAAACTGAAAAGCTTTTGGCATTAACATCTGCCATCTGCCAAAAGGGTAGCATGAACAGAACACTTAACCTACAATTAAGGGTACTTAGTGACTTCAACCCTCAAGGATATCGTAAAATCTGTCATTAACACAAAGTGTTAGAAGTGGGTAAGAAATCACCAACAGATGTACTAATGCATAAGACAAGTATTCAAATCTTTTAATCATGTTAGTGTATATTACTGAATAAATTAAAATCAAGTGTAGTTAAAATCTTTTAAAGAGTCGACATTTCCAGTTAACGGTTACGGAGACGCAGCAGATTCAGACAGTAGCATTTGTTTTTTTTTGCCCAGGTCCTTCCGCGGTTCTTCCAGGCAGAGGCAATTAAAAATAATAATAATAAAAAAAAAAGACTTCCCAGAAACCTTCAACACCTGACAACGCAAGTAAAAACACGTGGGCAAAGCTTCTGCATTATGAGTGAAAGTGAGATGAGGGGTGAAGTAGAAGGGGGGGCAGTGGGAGGAGGAACAAGAAAGGTCCACCACCCTGAAGGTTGGAGAGGGTCAGTGGAGAGGGGGAGGACCCATATGCATAATATTTAAGATGCTCAGACAGCGGAGGACTTCACTGAGGTAATAAGACAGAGCCTGAGTGAGCAACTGGTCAAAGGAGAGCTCCAACTTAACCGGACAAAACTTCAGTTAGCTGCAGAAAGCTTCGATCTTTTTGGTATTCTCAGAGAGAATCATCTGAAGGCAGAGACCTCCTTTTTAGCAGAGACCAATCGCAAAGATCTAGAATTTTGACATTTAAAAAATGGCCAAAATCAATTTGAGAATAGTGCTTTTGGGGGCTGCACTGCTCTTGCTTGCAGAGACATGGGCTCAGAAGCCCATGAAGAGACAGACACCTTCCAAGGGCCAGTGCTGCGATGAGGTGCGCTCCCTCAAAGTGCAAGTGGCCAATCTCACCAGCCTCCTCGAAGACCTGAGTCACAAGCAGGACGCAGACATGAAGAAGCTTAAGAGGCAAATACTGGAGCTGGACCAGCAGAATCGACAGCAAGAAGCCCGGGTCACCGAGGCAGAGAGCAAGTACTCAGAGATCAACAACCGTGTGGAGATCATGCAGCTGCAAGCCGCTGAGTCTGCTCCTCAGACTTCATCTAGTGAGTATTAACCCTCTGTTAACAGACATTTTAAAAAGCAGACAAAACAAAGTCAATTAACTATAAACTGCTCGGCATGCACATCGTCATATATATATATTTTTGCTGCAAAACACTATAATCAGCCTTTCAGGATTCCAGACACCTGAATTAATTGTGAGGGAAATTACAGTGCATGCATTTAATCTGAGCTGCCCCACAGTACTAAAAAACAATCATTTAGAGCTGCACAGTCCCATCTGCAGGGCTGTCAGTAATGAACTCCATCAAAGCGACATCACCTCCACCATTCAACTCAACTTCAACACGCCACTAATCAGCACTGGCTGCCGCAGTGTGGTTAACCAGGCATTACGTCGTTTATTATTTCAGCACATTTAACTGTGTGGTCTAAAAGCATCGCATTTATGTCACTGGCAAAGGGAACACAAGAGACCTTTTTAAAAACTCGAGTAAATCAGACACAGGAGGACTGAACAGGAAGGGGTGCAGTGATTTGAAGAAGTGGAGGGTTTCCATATCTTAAAGTTTGGGGCTCTTTGCACCACAGTAATCTTAAACCCCTGTTAAAGGCATCAGCATACTGGAACAGAAGTAAAAAGGTGCCGCAATGAAAAACTCTCTGCATGCTGCACATATCTCATTCTTCTTTGATCTGGGCGGGGGGAAAAAGGGTTTTTTGTCCATTTCCTCAGATACCCATAAAAATTTATGGGTATCACATTTTTTGAAACTTGTGAAAGCTTGTGAATCTGCATAACTTCAGACATTCCTTTTTTCCAGATGCTATATATGACTGTGCATCACTCTATGGCAAGAACTACAAAATCTCTGGCGAGTACAAACTGCCTAAAGATGAGTTTCTGGGAACACCTGACCTCACTGTAAGTTTTCAGCAGTCTTATATATTTTTGATTGATTGATTTAGCTTTTGGCAGGCATTTTTAATCTTTTCCCAGGTTTTTGGAAAATTTCCTGAATGATATAGCTCTTTGTTTTAGGTCTTCTGTGATATGGAGACAAATGGAGGTGGCTGGACTCTGATTCAAAGGCGCACGGTTGGCCTGACATCCTTTAATCGTGACTGGAAGCAGTACAAGCAAGGATTCGGATCCATCCGTGGAGACTTCTGGCTGGGCAATGACCACATCTTCCGCCTGACAAGACAGCCCAGTACACTCAGGATTGAGCTGGAGGTAAGTACCAAGAAGTCTGACTATCATATAGGACAGCAGGAATATGTAAACCATGCAAAAGGGACTTCATGGCTAAATGCAAGAGGGCATAAACACAGACAGAACCACTTTATACCAGCAAGTACTGGGTAATACTCGCAGTTATGGAGCTAGTAATAAATCAAGCTAACTGTAAGAGACATTAGGCAGACCACAAAAGCAAATATTCTCACTTCCCGTCACCGTCTAAATCATGTTATATGTCTTCCAATGCAGGATTGGGAAGGACAGAAACGGTACGCTGAGTATGGCTTTTTCACTATGGGTAATGAGCTCAACAGCTACAAGCTCTTCCTTGCCAAATACAGTGGAAATGCTGGAGACTCGTTGCGGTACCACAACAATACCAACTTCAGCACCATGAACAAAGACAATGACAAATGCTTGGACGACTGCGCATCCATCCGCAAAGGTAAGATATAAGAGAAAATCCAGTCACCTACAGCGGGTAATACAGGTAGACCCTCCCCTTAATTCAATTCTTACTTTCTTCCAGGTGGTTACTGGTACAACTGTTGCACTGACTCAAATCTGAATGGCGTTTATTATCGCTATGGTGACCACATCAAGAACTCAGATGGGATCACTTGGTACGGCTGGCACGGGCCCAACTACTCCCTCAAAAAGGTGGAGATGAAGGTCCGGCCAGTCGGTTTCCCGTCGTAAGTGCGCCAGCTGTGCGTCCTGGATCGAGATCATACACTCTCACTAACACCTGTTCGACCAAACAGTGGCTTTACCTGGACTGTGAAAGTGAAACTGCTGTTCATGGTGGTTTGGCTAGATTTCAGTCAGATGAATGTGTAATGTTTTTGTCATGTTGGATTGTAAATTGTAGTTAATTTTGTGTATTTATCAGATATAAGATATTTTATTTTTTAAAAGCTTTCCTAGATGCCTTTTCACCAATGACCCCTACGGTTAAACTGGACTCCGATTCTTTCTGTCATTTGTCTTGAATGCACTATGACATATTTTCAGTTATCATAAGCAAGAATCACTCCAGACTGCTCTGATTCATCTATAAATCATTAAAGACTGGCAGACCAGAATTTCTCTGTGACTTGCAGTGAGGGATCGGTCGTATAATTTACTCTGCATTTCTTTCTCCTCGTTGTTTTAAAACCGTAACCATTCACGATGGAAATGTGTCATCTGTAAAATGTGTACAGCTCTGTAAGTACGTTGTTTTATGTGATAGAAAATAAAATATTTTTTAAACATATTATTCTATATAATGCTATTCATTTCTTCTGAGCAAACAGCACACAGCAAACAAGTCTAAAAAGAAGTCAAGGTCTTGTGTCCACTCATGTCCAATAATGCCTACATATTTACCTTGAGCTCCCGACCTCTGACCTCTGACGTCCTACCCAAGAGGTCTCATGGCACCTAACCCAAATAAAGGAAAAAAGACCACACACCCACACCACGTCTAGTTGAATGCCTCTAGCTTTACTACCATGACAACATTAACATCATTTTGTTAGGCCGACAGAGAATCTTTTATATAGTACCTACAGAGAGCAAGCACTGCCTATATAGGCTCATAGCTGTGATTATACAGAATCAGAAAGTGGTGCAACATATTCCTTTCCTTTATCAAAGTGAAATATTCAGTCAAGGTAAACATCTAATTAAAGCTGGACATTTATCTCTTCCCTTCACATGAAACCCACAGAAGACCTTTAAGGGTCAAAAGTATTTAAAGCTGTGGCCCCCAACAGAAAAGCAAACCTTAAACAGTGACAAGTACAAGACAATAAGAGGCCAGTTACTATTGACATCAACATTGTTGCCATTGGAGGAATTCTAACGGCTGGCATGCTTTAGTTAGAAAGGTCACCTCAGCAAATGGAATGTATATGATTTACTGCAGTTTATTTATTCTTTGTTCCAGGGGAGTCAAACTTCAGTGCCAGTGGCAGCTATCATCACAGGAAAACACTGCATGAAGGTTAATGTAACTTGCAATCTCCTTCAGCATGAATTTAACCCACCGAATATTAACAACAATTGTATTGTAAATGTTTTAATTCAATAAGAACAACAGGCATCCTCACTCTGTATTTGTGAATCGGAACATAACTTTTGTGCAATAAAGATCACCTTTGGAACAGATGTGTTCGTCTTTACACTGATACTGAAGCTGCAGTTTGTGATGTTAAACAGAAGTACTATAGAAAAGTAAAGTACAACACCAATTTCAGGAAAGTTTTGATCCTGTGTAAAATGTAGATTAAAACAGAATGCGATGATCTTGAAATCTCATAAATCCAAAGTGTATTCACAATTCTCAAGTTTTAACTGAGAAAATTTAACATTTTAAGAAAAATTTTTTAATCTGATGGCAGTAAAACATCTCAGAAAAGTTGGGCTCGGGTCGTGTTTACCACTGTGTAGCATTCCCTCTTCTTTTAACTGTAAATATCTGAAATAGGAAACATATCTGTTGCTCTAAAACCTGTGCTAAACTATTTACAGCAGTGATGGTGCTTTTCCACATGTGCAAGCTGCCAGTTCCATAGGCATCAATGCACCCCAAACTAGATGCAAGCTTTTGAACTGAGGAGTGCTGATAATAAGCCAGATGGTCTTCTCAACCTCTTTATTCTGGAGAACACAATGTTCATGTTTTCAAATTTTGATTCATCTGACCACAGAACAGCTTTCCACTTAACCTCAGCCCATTTTAAATGAGCTTTGGACCAGAGAAGAACGCAGCATTTCTGGATCATGTTCACATCGTGTCCTGTATTTGTGGATGGTGCAGCAAACTGTGTTCACAAACAATGATTTTTGGAAGAGTTCTGGATCCCATGCAGTGATTTCGATGACAGAATCACACCTGTGTTTTTTATACAGTGCTGTCTGAGGGCCCAAAGATAACACACATCCAATACTGATTGTCAGCCTTGTCCCTTGCACACAGAGATTCCTCCAGATACTCTGAATCTTTTGATTTACTTCAGAGAAACTTTGCCTCTTCAAGTTGCTCTTTTTACACCCCATCCTGTCACTGACCTGTTACCACTTCACCTCATTAGCTGCAAAATGTTCCTCGAGCTGTTTCTTTTTAGTATCAAAAACATGAGTTTATGAGATTTTCAAGTCATAGTATTCTTTTTTTTTATTACACTTAACACAGCGTCCCAACATTTTCCACTACCACTGCCTTGGTGGGACCACAAACCAAAGGGGTAAGAGCGCAGTAGGAGAGCCAAGACAGGTAGATCAGAAGGCAACAACCAGAGATGATGCCAGCTCTTCAGCCTAATCAAAGTCCATCAAAACTTCCCAATGGAAAAAACAAACAAACTAGACACAATCTTGGAATAGGACCACACACATTAATCCTGTCAACATTCCTGACTCAAGAGTGTAATGTAATAAAGTCTCCAATACGATATTAATTTAAGAATTACTTCATTGTTACATAAGTGCTTATTATTCACGAGTCAGCCCAAACTTATCTTTGAAAACTCGAACTATCGTGTTGACACAATCTGTCCACGAAAATCCCAACAGATAAACATGCAATATAAACACCTGTCAAACTGCTCTAAACCAGAGTTGTGGTTGTACCCTCTATATGATACACGATACACACATAGACTCACAAGGTGAAAACAACCCCAGCTAAGCTACTGCAGCTGGTAATAACAAACAAAAGCTACACTGGCTGGCTAGCACATGATTGTCTGGCCTAACATCTTGCAGCCTTTTGTACATCTGAACATGTTACATTTTATTTAAAATTCAATTTCCAAAATTTCCAAGCATTTCCATGGCACCCATCACACCAGGCCTACGCAAAGATCACTAACACATGGTTTCGAATCAACAGTACCTGACTCCCACTGCTACAGTTATGACAGCGCTAACAAATTTATATGTACTGGGTAAATTGGGGACCACTTATCTCCAGCACACCTTTATGATACCCATCACACAGAACCGAATGACTTTCACGTGTCTTCATATGATGACATTGCATGATGCACATATCGTAGTAAATGCAAATTGTTAATTTAAGAGCATTCCTCTCTTGGTAGGAATAAAAGGGGAAAATGTGACAAATTTCCTGGCTATAAATGCCGCTGCGCCCACTAAGAACATAGTCAAACCACAAATTAATTCCTCGGATTTTCTAAAAATCCCTCACACATCATTTGTACCAGTTACAGATGTATTACCATAAACTAAGTATTTTAACTGAAAATCCACATGAGAGACTGAAATGATCAGATCCAACACCACTTACAAACGCAATGACTCAGACACCAAAACGGCAATGACAAAGCCGTCATCACGAAGTGCGCATCAGGTACGAAACATATTTTTCCCGTCATACAGCCACGAATCAGTAAAACGGAGGTTTGCGCAGTACTTTCTGCACACTAGCGTCTAGATCTTTTATGGGAAATCCTGGAGAGGTGAGAACCAGATGGGGATATTGAAAACACCAGAGTGCCGGCTTCCATCATTCATCATCATCAAGGCTCCCGAGAAATTGAAAACAGGCCCCAGAGAAACACAAGTCCAGACACTCGTAGATGAAAAGGAGGCAAGCTTCCAATTAGATGCCTGCAAAACAGATTTTTCCATGCAATGCCAAAGGCGTAGAAATAAAGAAAGATGAGAAAAGGGGATGGAAAAGATGACAGAAGATATCAAAGGGTTATGGGACAGGACGATATGCTTAATATAATTTTTCTGTCTATTGATGACATTAAAAATGGACTCCTAGAAGCTAGTGTGATGTTTGTTTTGCCACTGTGCTCCATGAACTTAGGCAGCGACTTATCCTGCAGTAATTGGTAATCACTGAGGACCTGTCAAATTACACAAACAAAAAGGTTAGGTGGACCATGGCATGTTTTTTTAATTACCCTATCCGGGCTGTGGTTGTTTTTCATTAAAATAACACGTTCACTTCAGAGACTTTCACGCCTCCTACCTGATAAGAGACTCCAGGATAAGTGGGGTCGGTCCCTTTTGAAACTCCAGCTCTTTGTAATGCAGAGCCTTGGCATAGGCACGGCATTTGGCAGCTCTCTCGCCAAGCAGCACGATGCCATTATCATCTCTGAGGGGCAGAGGGCCCTGGAAAAGGGAAATTGTATAAAATAAATAACACTAAATGACAATCTTTCCCCTGGCTCCGATCATCACATTCCACATGTTCTTGAACTAAGGATTCAAAGCAGAGGATCCGATTTAAAATGCTATATATCACGACCCAACCAAAACATTCACAGCTGTTAAAGTAACAGTATCGTCACTAATTAGCTGTTATGGTGAAACTGATGTTCTTATTTTATCAAAATGTTAAGTTTCAGTGTTTCTGAAGTTAACATTTTTCTTACTGTTAATTACATAATTATAAGAGAGCTGTCATTATCACTTAACTCTGGAAAGCTATAATCTTTGACAGCTGAGCATTTATTCAAACAGGCTCGCGTCTGGAGCCACAGGTGTTCATGGCCGAGTGTCATGTAGCTATCGATGCAGCAAGCGAGCGTGCAATTAGTAGTTCCACAAACAATAAGGGCAATAAGACGTCTCGACATCTCCATCTGCTGTAGTGCTTGCCTTGTCTGGAAGAGGCATAAATTCATAAACACTTTGCTAAATCTGATGATGCTGGTGGAAGAAACAATTAACTGAGCCAAGTGAAACATTTTCATTATCTGCACAATGATAAGACTGAAACGCTGCTCCTGGTCCTCTGCCAGCATGAAGACATATTATCAAATATTATTTCAGCATGATCAGTGCATGTGCAGCGGATTTCAAAAGTATTCAGATCCCTTCATGTTTTGCACGCTTTGTGTTGTGTTGCTGATTTTTTTTTTTTTTAGCTGATTAACTTCCATATGTGCCTGTCGGGGTCGAGTGAGGAGATGCGAAACACATTTACTGTAAAATTAGATCAAGAAAATCAAAAAAATAAGAATTTAGCAATATTTTAAAAAGATGAACCCACTTAAATTTTTGAAAGATACTTTTATCGTATCTTGAAGATTAGGATTTAATTTTACATTTTACACCTGCAAGACCCCCCCCCCAAAAAGAGTCACATACATGCCCACGTTAGGTCTTAATCATATCACAGTGATTCATTTAACGTAGCTCACAAACCTTGTCACTGTGCTCCATGAACTCTGCCAAGTTGAGCAAAGTCTGTGTGACCTCAGCAATGTCTTGGGAGGTGAGCGCTAACTCGATGCTGCGGATAAGTTCATCCTGCTGGTCCTCACTCAGCTCGGACCAACATGAGAGGAAAGCCGCATTGAACAGGTCTCTGCGGTCGACAAAAACAGCATTTTGGCACTAAAATAATCATGCACATGTAACAAAACATTCATGAGCTTTGCACAAACAGCCAACAATAGCAAGATTATTTTATAGCTTGTAAAAGGGATCACAGTATAACCAAATCTTGGTGCTTTTCCACAGCATCTTTCAGTAACTATCTGCTTCTCACATAGCTACATGCAGTCACCTCTGACCCTGGTAAGTGTGAGCTGTCATTTGCTACTTATAACTGAGCAGCCATACACCATAACTGATGCTATCCTGTGCTTTTGGCAGTAGTGGCTGCACAAACCTCTATACAGAGACATAGCTTCTGATTTTATGGGGAATTATGTTAAAATTTACCTGGCAAGAGGGATGTAGGTCTGAGCCAGTGACCAGCACGAGCGTAGAGCTGGGGAGGATGACTCTTTGAGCAGGACAACACTCAACCGCCTCAGCCACTCTAGCCAGTCATCTTTGGACACCTTCCGAGCAGCTCCCCAAGCCTTTACAGTGTCAGAAGTCATTCATTTCAGAACTCACAGAGAATTATGTGGAAGCAAAGGTTTCCTAAGTAATGTGTGTGGGATGATCTGACTAAGATCGAATACTTTTTCAGAATCTCGATGATGGTAGCGAAGAGCACTGTGAAATTTATGGGTCCACATACCAGTGTTACACCACTCTATAAACTATCATCAAATCATTCAGCGATCCTTTGTTTTCACAGTCAAACATCTTCACTGGTTGTGTTCTTGTGTTCATTTGATGAGGTTGTTCCTTCAATTTATCTCCGGTTTGTTAACTCAAACGTCCCCGCCACAATCAAACCACGGCCTTCAGGACCGCTTACTGTACACAACTGCAACACCTGCAACAGTGCCACTGATATAAACACTGGAGTGTGTGTGTGTGTGTGTGTGTGTGTGTGTGTGTGTGTGTGTGTGTGTGTGTGTGTGTGTGTGTGCGTGTGTCTTTAATCATGGAAGAATAAA
>VOQJ01021375.1:0-10064 GCA_015052665.1 Apistogramma diplotaenia | reverse complement strand
TGATGATTGGGAAAAGCTCATCCATCCACTTCCTCATCTCTAGGCCGCTCACCTGACGGGACAGACACAGAACCAACCGAAAATACAGACATGAGCATTTAATGTCAAATCCCCTAAAGCCAAAGAAGGGGCACACTCAGACCTTATCCTACTGCTGCCAACATGGATGAACTGAAGCACACTAAACTCCAGTAAACTACACTGAAAAAGAGTCAAATCTATTATTAAATTATTCCTTAAAATATTCATTTGGCCTGTTTGTTAAAGAATGCCTGTGAAAATTTCACCTGTGTGTTTCCATTTATGTCAACAACCACTAACACCTACGCTTCAGGCTGCCAACAGATTTTTTTGCCACGACATTTACTGTTATCTGTACTTCCTACATTCTCTTGCTTCTTCTCTGTGTCTGGGTTCCTGAACAGCTGGGCTTCTGTCTCTCCCTGAGCATCTCCTGCACTCTGTCTGAACTTCAAGGTCTGTGGCCTTTTAACTGTGATTCCCTGACTGCTTTGTGGGGACCATTCAACCACCTGGACAGGGTAAAGCACGGCAAACATCAAAGGGCGAGGGCCTGCAATCACTTTCTACTTCAAGACAGATTATTTACATTAAAATTATTAAGATGAAAGAAGGAAAAAATGATTTATGTGGAAAGAGCAGTCTGTTCTACTCAGATTTATTTAGATGCAATAAACATCTGGTTTATAATTTCAAACAGAAAAAACAACAGGCTTACCTGAGCCAACTCGCCAATGGTTGCAAGCACACTGATGACCACCCCAGGGTTAGGATCTGGGTCTTTAAGCTTCAGGATGAGAGCCTACAAAGGGAAAAGTAAGGTGGTCACCTCCCCATATATTTTGAAATCATCACTTATGTGAATGCTCATGGAAATGAGGATGCAATAGACCCCAGCCTTTCCTTTTTAGCTTAAGTCTATTGGAAACATATGGGCCTCTTTCACTCTTGCAAAGCTGTACCTTGAGGATGGGTTCCATATATGGGCGTATAAGGCGGGGCGCATTGGACACCAGGTGACCGAGCATACGAGCACTCTGTTCTTTGTTTCTGCCGACACCGCTGTGCTCTAGTTCTGTTAAGATCTGCAGAAAAGTGTTAACGTTAGCATGGCACATACACTCATCTTCATCTGAAATAAACTTAAAACAAAGGCGCTATGTGCACAAGGTCTTTAAAAAAAATGAAATTCGGACTTGGTGAATTACAGGTGAATTTGTGTCGATTTTCCAGCTGTGCATAATACCGCGGTCTTTGCTGCCCCCTAAAGGCATGCAACTGAAATGCACAAACAGGTGATGCTTCGAGAGAAAAATAACAAATGTAGAGTTCAGTGCTTGAATACCGTAAAAAATTTTTGCAAATCTTTCCCACCACAGGTCACAGAGTATGGACTGATAAAAATTTGTCTTTAAAGTAAAACTATTTACCACGTGTGAATACTTTTTCATTACAGAAATATAATTCCAGATCATAATAATAATAAATGGAAATTAAGTGAAAGATAATTTGATCACTATCTCATAGTCTTCATGATTTGAATCATTCAGAAAACAGCTGAAATTCTTGCCTTTCATCAAAGAAAAGACACTGGTCAGACTGAGCTAAACAAGTATTATACAGCTGCATTTGGCCAAAGCTGAATTTGTACAACTGTTAAAAACCTGGATTTAACCTTTAATGGTATGCAAATGTACTGAATTATAGGAGAATGCTAATAACCAAATGTAATGGTTTGAATAAATCAATGCAGGACGTCCAACACAATAAATCGTAGAACTCGTATGGAGCCATTCTTGTGCCTCTCCTACCTGAATGAGCATCTTGCGTAGGAAGGGCATAACAAAGGCAGGGTTCATGCTGCTCAGGCGTCCGATCGTGCAGATCGCCAGCTCTCTGATCTCAAACACCTCGTCGTTCAGAGCAACAAACAATGCCTGCAGGTTCTCGGCCTGGGCGAGGTGAGCATCGAAACGTTCATCAAGAGATGCCAGCACACAGTATCGAATATCTGGATCTGCAGGAGATCAGGGACAAAAATCCAGGCGTTTAGAATCACCCTTCACTTTTATTACCTTTAACATAACAGATCGTTGTAGCTCTTAACATTCCTGAATTCTCCCATAAATGCAACAAAACTGAACAAATCTGCACAGTCAAACCCCTTTTTTTCCTTTCCAGCTCATTTCTCACCTGGATCCGTGATGCCAACAACTAGCAGCTTGCTGAGCACATCTGCAACAACCTGCACAGCGGTCTGGCTGACAACATGGCCGCTGATCAGGTGGATGGAGGGAGTGAGCAGGCGTGAGCAAGTCCGAGCCGCCTCCATCCGAATTTCCTTGTGCTCGCTGTTCAGGAAGTGGTCGGCACAGTGGCGCACGAACTGGGTGAGGGAGTGACCTGAGGAAAGACGGTCATTTAGAATAATCACATTATAACTGCTTTTATTAGTAGTATTAACATGCTAATAGATGATCACAGTCAGGGTTTTCTTTTTTGTTTATTTTATGCTTGAATCCTCAATGACAACAATGACTTGATTTATCTCATATTGGTGTTTCTGCTTTATTTGTGGGCTGCACAGTAGTGAACTATTGCCTCACGGCAAGAAGTTCAAAGGCATGCAGTTAGTGGGGTTAGGTTAATTAATGGGTTAATTGGTGATTCCAAGTTGGCCGCAGGTGTGAATGTGAGTGAATGGTTGTCTGTCTCCCTATGACAGGCTGGCAACCTGTCCAGGCCGTACCATTCCTCTCTCTCTATGACAGCTGGGATTTTAAGATTTAATACAGAGGAAGTCAGGCGGTTTAGTTTCAGTGCAGACTGAATAATTTAACAAAATATTACATCTGAAATGCCAGGAAGTTTTCATTTGCCAGCCTGTCTTTGCACCATAAAGCTAATGTAGAGTGTCATAGACAGCAAAACTCCAGCTTTAATCACATTCTCATGTGCTATTTTTGTAAATAACACTTGTTTACTTATTTGCTCATTACAAAGCAACGCTCTGCTGGGAAACATCAAGCTGTCTCACCCACACATTTATGCCGAACAGGAACCAATCACCCCCACCCAGACTACAGGACACCCCTCCATCTGTCCACAGCCATGACACAGCTATTTTTAAGACATGAGGAAGACTCACACAGCATCAGGCAGATGTAACCTTTTGTTAAGGCTCTTACCTTCAAATTCAAAGCTTCCCAGTGTTCGCAGGGCCAGGGTGATGCTGCCAACGTCGCTCGCCTCTGGAATGTTTGTGAGGCTTGGCGAGGCTAACTGGTGAGCCAGGCCTTTGGGCATGCCAGGGTGACGCAGCGGCTTGTGCATTAACACCAAAGAGAGCATCTTCAGCAAACCGTCCTGTATGTCTTTCTTTAGCTGGGGGATTTGCCGGCTCAGGTCATACAGCACCGCTGTGAGCGCAGGACTAGAACAGAACAATGGACAAAAAACATGAATAAACCCGAACATTATCATTTAAAAATCATACGATGCCTGGCACGCCGTCCCACCTGAGGCCCACAGCCAGCATCGGCTCGAGCAGTTCTTTGATGTCTGGCTGGATGCTGGGACCCATGGCTCTAGAAAGCATGCTAATACACGTGAACACTGTAGCATCCACCTGCATGGTCTTCTGCCTCCTGCACAGATCAAAGATCAGAAAGGTGAAACTGCTCATAAAGAGCATCACAAAATTATTTTTAATAAACTAAACCACAGAGCAAATTCTGTATAGCCGTAAAATATATTTCAGACTTTTTCAGACTTTGGCAATGTAATGTAATGTGTAATAAATAACCGAACATATTAAAATACATTAGAAACATCTGAATATAAAGTTATAAAGCTTAAAATAGAAATATACAGAAACAAGAAACAATAACTGACTTGTGTGCAAAGTCCTTGGGTGGCAGGGCAGCCTTGATGATCTCAAGAATCTTGGAGAGGTACGGCTGGATTTCTGTCCTAACAGCCACAACCAGCAACCCCAGAGCCTGGAAAGCTGCTGTCCTCTCCTTTTCCTTCTTCAGGCAGCCCAGCAGGTAGCCCATAGTGTCTGACAAATACTGGTCTGCACAGTGAACGAAGGCACACGTTTTTGTTTTTGTATAGGCTGCAACACATTAAACTGAGTGACAGGTAGAAACTATTTAATGCAGCAAAGCCCAGTGACATTACAAAAGGTAGCCTGAAAAGTATTAACCATGACCCAACCATGCTTGGGCCAAGTGTGCACAGTGACTTGAAGGAATGCACAGTTTTAAGCTCTTGCGTGCATCAAACTGAAAATCAGAGATTTATATACATATTAATTCCACCCACCTGTAAAGGTATGAGGCTGGAAGGCAGCTAAGCGTGGAAGCAGGTTGAGGATGGTCATCTGGATGAGAGGATTTTTGCTGGTCCTGTATTTCAGCACCCACCGACACACCTGGACGAAGCACAAAACAAACGCCTGTGTTGTCTGTATTTTATCGGCCACACAAAACAGAGCTGAGCCTGTTCTGATACTGAGAGTTACAGGTAGCATCATTTCAGTATGTATGTAATCCTCATTACAGTCGACAAAGATAAACACCCACACGCTGTCTCATTGTTGTTTACAATTTACCAGAGTTCAGTCTATTCAGCTCTCACTGGCTCTATGTGCAAGCATCCCAGCTGTCCAAATATATACGCTTCCTCAGGTATTCAGTCACATGACCACCACAGGTATGACTTCAACATCCCAACCTCAGGCAAACTCACAAACACAGTGAAAACATCAACAAAGACAGATGCATGATTCTTGACGGTCAAAAACAGTCTGTAGCAGAAACGTGCCAATTTTCCTGATTTCCTATTGAGACTGAACTTCTGGACAGATTCAGGATCGTATTTTCATAAACTATATGTTTAAACAGCATTTCATTCCTTTGTCGTGGCAGTAAAAGTCCTGGAGTGCTGCATTTTTGAACAAGACATTCTTGCCGTTACACTAATATACAATTACACGTTTCTAACACAGTTTGCATTATTTAAACAATGAAAGAAAAAACTTCCGTTGTCAAAAGCTACCTGGTCAAAGCGCTCCTCCATCAGCTCGCGGCAGTATCGACTCTCCACCAGCGAGCTCTTGGCAGGTACCGGTGTTGCGCCAAAGCTGGGGAGGCCTTGAGGTGTGCTGTAACCCAACAAGCCCAGGAGGGCGTTGGACTGCTGCGGCTGCACCGACTGGAAGCTGGTGAAGGGTGTGATGTGCCGGGGCTTGGTTCCAAACCCCATAAGTTCCTTGCAGTACTTATCGTGGACCAGCTGCTGCTGTGTGATCTCCTCCATCTCCTCACGCATCCGCTGGTGAAAAACAAGATGGTGAACGCACTGCATTTTAAAACTGTCGCGTGTGCACACTGATATGCGACCTCACCTCTCCCTCCATGCTGCTGATGCGAACCAGCTCGTTCAGGATCAAAAGAGCGCCGTGGACCCTGTCGTCTCGATTCATCCCCTTCTCTTTGGCCAAAGTCTCATCAAAGCCTTTCTCTGCCTCTTCAAAGGTTTGCTATGACAGGGGGGGGAAAAAAAACACTTGTCATCTCTAATAAAAAATAAAGCTATAGATAAATGTGTTAACATAACACATGATTTTCCAGGGTACAGTTACATGTCTTACTTTGTACCACTGTGGTTTCTGCATTTCCTTTGTCTCTCTCTGCGTGGTGAGGATGAGACAGGCTCGCAGGGCGGACACGGCGCCTTCTCGGATGGCCTGCTTGGGATCCCATACTGCGTAAAAGATGTTGTCAAAGAAGGGCTGGACTTGCTGAAAGAAGAAGGTGGGTGCACTCACAGCCAACTCCCTCAGCACCAACACCTGGAAAAGATTGAAAGCAGTTTTGTGCCTGGTCACACATGAACGTCCTTTGTTTAACGTTTTTACAGGACAAATAAATAACTTTACATGGCGTTTCTAATAATTCAGCTGTTATCATATAATCAAAAGGAAATCAAATTGCAAACCGAATCGCTTCTTTTTCAGGTGTCTGTTCACCGAAACAGAATCCATGCATCCTCCTGAAATGTTTCTAGCTAGACGTAACATTTTGACAGTCTTTGTTGGAAGTCTACAACAACTATAAGATGGGAATTTCTCCCTGAATTTATTTTGCAAGGCACCAGCAGGCCTACCTTGTTTTTGCCTGTGTAGGTGCATCTTGCATTCGCTCCCTGCTTTAGGTACCATCCCTCGAACCCACTCAGTCCACTCAGCAACTACAGCGCGTCCCATTTGAAACCGGAAATCAGAATTTCCGCATTCGAGGACTTTCCAACTTTGAAAGTCAGAGCAGTCCAACCCACAATCCAAGACAGCAGCAGTGGACGTAAACAGTAGTAAAACCGCACACACCGCATCTATCATCTGCACTTCCACTGCTGTGGATTTGTGACTCGATAAATAAGCCGTACACAGAGCCGTGACCAGGTTATCCATGAATGTGCTGCACCAGTGTTAGAAACAGGCATTGTGTTGTATCGCTAGCGGGACATAAATGGCTCCATCTTGCTAAGGAGCAAAAGTGTTTTTCCTTTCTTTTCCGACTTTGCTACTGCATTCAACTTCCAGCACCAAAATTCACAACATTCAACTTCCGTGGTAAATGGAATGCAGCACTTAAGGTCAGGGATAAGGGTGCCCATGTGCCATTCTCTTTACAACTTTTACTATGTGAGCTTCAGACCGTTTACTCCTGCTCTGTGGAGCAGTAAACAAAGTAAACGATCAGTTAAATTTTTGACTTGCTCTTGCTTAGACCAGCTTGTAGGTTTTGTTGGATTCTCTCGTTTTGGTGAAGACAGCAGCTCGCTATCTCTTTGAGTTGTTTTATTCCTAATTTGCTCCTCATCTCCTTTTCCCAGTCCCATAGTCTTTTCCTCTCATTTCCCACCAGCATCTGAGGGTGGGACACCATAAAAACATAGCGACCAGGTTACATCACTGCCTGCGTGTAGCTCCATTGCAGGGATGCAGAACTCCAGGTCTCTGTGTGTGTTTCACTGACACCACAGCTGAGCAGCACCCACCCACACACATGCAGAACAGAGCAAAGAGGCCACAGTGAAGAGGATGAAGCACCCTGGCTGCATGCACATATAATCTAGCAATTGTGCGCCTTTAACACTGGTTGGTGCGGAGGTGTAACCGTGTTTGTGTGCTTTAGAATGTAGCCACTGAGTAAAATTAGAAAACGATGTTTTAAGATGCTTCACTGCTTTGTCGTCACTCAGTCGCTTCATATGCTCTCTGGCTCACACCAACATCACAAGCAAGCTAGAGCCAAAAGAGGTGAGACCAAAACCTTTACCTTTAAACCACATTCAGGTATGTAACAACGACAGAAACACCACCAAAGGAAGGAATGTAAATGTTCAAGCTTTGACTTTAACCATCAAGTAAAAAAGTAACCTACTAAAATGAGGAAGAGTGTCTAAACCTGCCAAATGAAAGCTGTTTTATATTTCTGCAAAATCTGGTCGTTTCATACTTCACTCGTCATTTTTAAACATCATCATCTGCTGCTCCAAATACACAAAACAAGGCCAAAACAAAAACTTTCCCCAATTGTCTTAATCTGTAATGAAGCCTTTATCAAGGAAAAGGAAGAATGTGGAACAGTTATGTTTTTAGAAGTTATTTGGAGGATAAGGATGTAAGAGGTAATACTTGTACCTTGACCCCAAAACACACAAGTACAAGCAAGCATCAACACTGTCTTCTTGACAGCAATGGATAAGGCTGTTACAGCTCCCAATCTGCTCACGTTTCAAGCACATATAAACACCACCAACAAATGGTTTTATTTGAACAAACAAACATCTCAGTGACTTACTGCAGCGTGGCGTCTGCCTTCATTCCTGTCTGCTCCCAGCCATTCCAGTGCTCTCTTCACCTCAAACTCCACATACTCAGCTGTAAAGGTGTCCCCTGCCATAGATAGGTGGCCCATTGCTTTGGAGGCCATCTCCATCACCACGGAGTCACTGGAAGGGAGCAGGTTGCGGAGGTAGTTGGCAAATCGACTGATCCTGGTGGCATTGCCGCCTTCAACTCCAATTAGGCTCACTGGCGGAGAAAAAATAATTATAGCGATACATATTAATAAGTCTTTAATAAGTCCAAAATTAATAGCACTTCTATATGCTTACCTATGGCAAGAATCCCTCCTTTCTTTTCATTCACATCAGAGCTGGACACCAGCTCAAATATGTGGTGGTTTAGCTCATCGTAGAAGGTCGTAGCTTCATCTTGGCTTAACTGTGTTACAAGACCAGAGTCAAAACAGCAAGTGGGGGAAAAAACTGAATCAGTGATAGAGACTTGTACCAATAATGACAAAGTGTGTGTGTGTGTGTGTGTGTGGAGGGGGTGTTTATTATTACTGCTGCACATGTTAGCATGTAACATTTACAGCTGAACTGATGTGGGATTCATGTCTGCTTCTGAAACTCTGCAGCTCTTGTGTGCAACAACCCTGATTAAGTATAACAAGTGTTTTTGTCATGGCAGGTTTCAGTTATGCACATATATGATGCTGCTGTTACCTCTCTGAGCTCTGTAGTCACATAGTGCTGCAGATCTTTGGCAGACTTTGCTCGGGTGTCTTCATTTCGACTCTTCAGCCCACTGACAAACTGCTGCAGCACAGTGGCTGTGCCTGACATGATCACCATTTGGACGGCCTAATCTGCAAGAAGAGGGCGAATGGTGTGCTTTCAATACAATATTCTGGGTAACACAATATTCTGGGTTATCAAACAAAAAGTACCAAATTAAAAAAAAAACAAAACTTGAATACCACACATGGAAAGAAGAAATGTATGTGCTAAGTTGGTAAAACACCAGGTCAATGCTGTTGTTAGCTGACACTGCTCCCAGCTAGCTAACGAGTGTGGTTCGCTATTGAAACAAACTGAAAGCCCTGTCAGTTAGCTGGAAACATACATCACACTTCTTCACACAACTAGTAAAAAAAACGGACATGCCCGGGTAGTGGGGGTGAGTTACAGGTAAATTCAAAGCGCTGTGTTTCACGCTTGTTTTGATTAGCTGACGTTAAGCTAGTGCTAATGTTGAGCTGGTTACCGTGGCAAACCGTTCGCAACAAGGTAAAGTCGCTTTGTGTCACTTACGTGTTTCTGTTTCTATGCCGAACACTTAACTGCTGTCCGATCTATCCAGAATATTTTTCATTGTACGTCTACCTTGCTAACACTGTGCAAGGTCGGCTAGCTGAGGTATCTGTGATGAATTATCGCCCGACTCCAGTGGGACGCACACAAAACTTCACAACCGTCAAATTGCGCAACTCTGCGCAGAGCTGAGCGAAGCTCACACTTCCCTGAGCTTTGTGACGCTGTAATCTCTTTGTTTATGATTGTGAGATTGTGGTGGACACATGTTACTAAGAATTTTACACTCTGTAGTTAGTGTTCCTCCCTAAACGCCATTGACCTGTTTTACTACAGGCGGACTGTCTCATGGTGTAGCTCAGTCTGTGCTCTGGTTCACTCAAAGTACTATAAGTGGATCTGTTACTGAGGCTGGATCACCAACAGGACAAACTGAGCAACTCATCTTCATGGAGCCCTTGTAACCTCAGATTGACTGTTTAGAAATTGTTTATAAATTCTTTGACCAAGGCACATCTCCCTGTTTAAAAAAGGTCTGTAAAAAAAAGGCTGGTAACTTTCTGTATTTCCAGTCTTTTGTAATCATCAGCAACAAAATATAACAGTAAATAAGTTTATTATAACTGTAAAAAATAAAATAATGTGCACTGAGGTCCAGTCGCCAGTAACAAAGAGGCAGCACTCAGCAACATTTTAAAGAGACACTTTACCCTAAAGTCAAATATTTCTCTTTTAGGGCTGTTAAAATCCTGTTTTCCCATTCAGACTGTTTTATTATCCAGCTTTATGGATATGGTATAAAAATATTTGCCATCTTTGAATAAAAATGACATCATATATCATACCACCATCCCCCCACTCCTACACCC
>VOQJ01021365.1:13436-25923 GCA_015052665.1 Apistogramma diplotaenia | reverse complement strand
GGTCGGCAGCCGCGACGGGCCGCCCCCAGCCCCCCCCCCCCTTTGTGCATGCAGTCACTCTGACAGCCCAGAAATCTTAGCCTTTGCTACAGGTTATGATTAATGTCTTTACTGATTGCTGTTCTTTGCCACCAGGACACCTACACACTCTGCTGTGAGCACATATATTTTCCTGGGTGACTGGAGGAGGTGGTAAAGCCTGACTTGAGCATCAGTGTTTCTGATGTATTTGTGTGCAGTTCAGTTCGACTCGATTGTTTCTGTGGTTAAAGGGATCTCAGCAAATCTGTTCACACAATCTTAACCCTGCTGCTACTTTTCATATTCATAACATATTAGTAAATGAATATATATTAATATGCCCACATTTCTTTTTTGCAAACTCCACCTTTGCAGCTCTGTTTCCCCCAACTCTTAGTCGTCGTCATAGAATAAATAAAGAGTCGTGCGAATGTGCAGAACAGCGTAATGTGGAGCAGCTGTGTGTTTCTCTAATCTCTGTTTTTAATCTGTCTTTTTGTCACCAGACTAAATATAAAGCAGTGGCCATTAAGGCGAGCTGGAGGAGAGATGTAGCACCATTTCCTTCTTGTTTCCTGCCGTATTTGTTCAGCAGATTTTCTCCGAGGCAGTTTTCCTCCTCCTTCCGTGTGCAGTGTTATTTCTGTGGGTTCGCTCTCTCAGGGGAGCCTCGCCTGCAAACACAGGCTCATTAGCTCATGTGTGGGGGTGTTTTTAATGTTTAGCTGGGTGTTTGTTTTTATATGTATTATATGTGCTTAAGTTTGTGTCTGCACACATGCTTTCAGTGCTTAGCTTAGCCGTAGCTTAAATGTTGTGCGAGTTATTATCTGTGTGTGTGTTTGCAGCATCTTCTGCTCATTATTGATGATCAGAGAGCGGAACGTGCAGCTTTCACTTCGTGTGTGTGTGTGTGTGTGTGTGTGTGTGTGTTTATGTTTATGCTGCAGACAGAGATGGTTAATGTTCCTGCGTGTAAGCATTTTTCGTTGTAGAAGTCGTTGTCCGTCCGTCCCCAATTTGGATGAAAGAGTAGCTCCACTCTGTCTTGGCTTGCAGTTCACCATGGATGGGTAAAAGTGTGTGTGTGTGTGTGTGTGTTTTCTTCTTCTTTTTTTTTTAAAACCAGGCTCAGACAGGAGAGAATCCAGAAACCTTGTTATGCCAGTCGTTTATTTAGTGGCCCATCTACTTAAAGACCTGACGCTGGAGCTTTTTACCCAGCCTGCCTCAGGAAAATCCCTGACACACAACATAAATCTCTCCCTCTGGCTGCAAACCGCACCGTCATTTCTGTCTAGAGCCTTTTAGTCGCCCTCAGCCTGTGGGGGTCAGTGCTTATATCCACATGTCAGGGTTAAGCAACTGTGCAGATAAGTCGCTGTAAAGTAAAATTGAGATATACCGTATATTTTAGCGCTGCTTAGAATTTGACAGTTGAGATGCATTAATATTAACAAAGACCTCTTAAATTTAATGAGCACTTTTCTCAATGCTTATGTACATTGAAAAGCTGTTAGTCACTGCAGTTGCATGTCCTTGCCCACTGTTGCGCAGCCCCTTATTATCCGAGTAACTCATATGTAAGGGATGGGTGACAAAATCCTTTGGCCTCATTCTGTCCCAAAATGTTCCGTGCCAAAGTTTATATTGTGCTTCAGCTGTCCGGGCTACTCAAACCAAGTGTGCATCATCCAGCAATAAATTGTATTGTGCAAAATTGCCTCCCTCTATTGCTGTTGCTGCAGGTCAGCAAAGAGACAAACTGTGAATTTTATGCTTAAAAGACAAATCTTTTGGAGGTCTTTTGGGGGCAAATAACAGTCTGCTTAGCTCAATATAGCCACATATCCATTGCAAGAAACACCCCGATGCTGCTAATTGACACACTCGGGTAAAGCTTTCACAAACGAGTGTGTGTGTGTGTTTGATGTAGCCATTGCCAGAGACACAATACTGGCTTAATTGGGTTGAATAATGTCGGTCCGCAGTTATCTAATCCTCTTTGAACAGTGTTGCTGCTGTTTATGTGGAAACCGTAAAGTCCCATGACCAACGATTACCTTCTTCACCGGGACGACCGACATGCATCAGACAGGACATGCTGTGCTGATTAATATGTGGACTGTCACTCCTGATATATGTGAAATTACATTTAGAATCAGGTAAATTACATTAACAAGTAAAATAATGACCCTCTTGATGCAGGATGCTGACATCAGTGGGACTTATTCTCTAATAAGTGCACATTTGTCTTTGTCTTTTTTAATAATTTTGGAGAATGAGTAATTTCAGGTAAGAATATACTGACTCTGTGCACTGTGTGTGATCAAGGCCCCTTGTTCCCCAGTGGAAAACTTAACCCTATTTTCGTTATTATGCTTATAAGACAGCACACTCATTAACAGTGCAGGAATAGATTGTGCATTGACATCAAAGGGTTCTGCCGTGTAGGCCTGCTGTTAAATCAAAGATATGGAAGTAAAAATAAGACGGAAGCATAGGAAAACTTTTTTTTTTCCTCCTCTCCACGAATGGGGAGGGGTAGAGAGAGACAGCTGTGAGTTGACGATAAGACCCAGGAATGCATACGTTTTCATGGCTCAGTCACCCCCACCAGTGCGCGCTATACTTCTGCTCTCTGCTTTTAAAGAAGCCCCCGTCTTTCACATGCTCGGCCTGCCAAACCCCTAAACTGTTGAAGTGGAGTGTCGTCTTGGATAAAGTCGTCTGTGCCGTGAATAAAGGGCAGGAATGCATTAAATGCCCAAATCCGTTCGCTCGCGACGGGAACCCGGGCTTTGTGATTTGCTGAAGTGCACAGCTTTTAAGTGAAAAGGCTTGTTCCTCGCCTGAGCCTTGTTTCACTCAGCTCCGGCATATTTAGGCGAATCTATGATTGCTGTAGTTTTTCGGGTTGCAACCACATTCATTCTATATTCACCAGGAATCCCAGTCGTTTTTCTCTCCCCACCTGACCTGAGCATTCATGCACTGGTTTTTGATCTTCGATCATCCTAAACTAGAAGGACTCATTCAGTCTCTCTGCAGGGCTGAACATTTGATCATTTTGGCTTGAAGATTAATTGGTGTTAGACTCAATGTGTTTCAGGTGCCAGATAATATCAGCCTAATACCAGGCGTCACAAGGCCTCTAAAGCAGCTTTCCTTAGGCAAAGCTGATCACACTGATTGCTCAAGCGTTACATTTCTTTTGCTTTCAGCCTGTGTCTTGACAGTCTCACACCTGCACCGTGCATACGTACTGGGGCAGATGTGTGGTCAGAGGATGGTTTTGCTGTGAGCTGCAGGGTGAGGACAAAGCATTTATGGAACATGTCTATTTTTGGGCTCTTAATGGACTTGCTCCCATTCTCTTATGGAGCAGGTCTGGCTGAGTGATGTTCACCTGCCTTAAACCTGATTGCAGGATCTCCTTCCGGACCTCTCCATTGTTTTTAATTGCGCTCTCTCCCTCTGCTCCATTTTTTAAAAATCTCCTTTCCTCTGTATTTCACTCCCTATGTTTGTCATCATGCTGCGGTTGAATTCATTGCGTCAGATCGGGCTACCAGATCTCCAACTTGTCCCGCCTCACTTGGCTTTTCTTTAGTCTTGAGCCTTTTCTCATCACAAGCTCTAATGGATTGTTTGCCTTAGTTCAGCATGACCCGCCTCCCTGTGATCATGTTCTTAGCATCAGGCTGGGCAAATGCATGAAAAGCTTCGCCATCCCATGTCTGAGAGTTTACACACACACGGGATGGCCGGCTGTGATTGGCCGACAGCATCGCACACTTAAATGACTTGATGCACGTAATGGATTTGTTCTCAATCTTTGGCTCCAGTGTGCACATGATTCCCAAGCCTATTCCCCTTCTCTGCTGTGCCCTGATGAGGGGTAATGGCTTCTCTGTGGTGGTGCTAGTCTGCCTGCCTGCTAAGAACCAATTAGAAGCTAAGATGGCACAGCAACGGTGCCCATTCTTTCTAAGGCACGTTGTTTCGTTGCACGCTGTGAATGTAGCTTTGCCTGATATATCTGCATTTTGATTACATGCAGAGGAATTAATTGGCTTACATCTTCAGGATAAATTAGCCTTTAAATCACCATATGTATGATCTTTTTAAGTTTTGTCATACGACGCCAACAGACTTCATTTTTTTTTAAATGTGGTGCATTTCGATTTTGATTAAATGTAGAAGCAATTAAAATCAAGAGTCATTAATTAGCATTCAACTTACAGGTCACTCGCAGAGTCATCGGGTTTGTGTTCATTAAAAAGAATTTGATACCAGAAAAGATAACCAGTAAAATAAGTTTTTTTTAATTAGGGGTTTCAGGTGTTAACTTATAAAATGGACAAAAACAGCAGGATCTGCACTTGTGTGAAGTAGGTTGATGGACTCTGCCTCAGTAGCTTTATGGGGCCGTTGTGGTTATGTGTTTTTGTGCTCCGAGGCAGAAAAAAACCTGCAATTTGTTTGCTGTGTCTGTGACCTTGTTATAGTGATAATCAGTATAATAGGGTCTCACTAATAGGGATCCACTGTTTTCCTGCAGAGCTTTATTTCACTTTACACACTTTGATTGTTTTTTTTATTACTTGGCCACACACTGATGGTGGGCTGAAATAATTGACAGGTAGTGAGCAGACCTTGATTCAGGATTTTTATTTTCCCAATCAGTTTTTTTCTTCCAAGGTCAAGAATGAACATTTCACTTAATATCGCTCACCAAACCTCACCGAATATCCCATCTCACAGACATTTCTGTCCCATATGTTTCAGCCCACTGCCCCTTAAAGCCGCTCCACCTGCCATTCCTCACTTCCACACCCTTCCCTTTAGTTACACATCTCTAACCATTGCTAAGCTCACAGAGAAGATGAGGAGGAATTGTCTTTTGCTTGACAAAGGGCAGACAGATATGCTGCTGCCTCAGTCTGTGACATTTCCTTTTTTTTTCTCTCTCTGCAAATTTACGAAGAAAGGGCAGAAACCGAGAGAAACAAAAGAAAGAGAACAATAAAGTGAAATGTGTTTTTAACTTAAATCGAGGCAGAAAAGAGCAGCTGAACTCTGCTTGTTCAGCTTATAATTCTCTCCTTCCTGTCTTTGTGTCATCACACCCTCTGCTGTGCCCTCAGCCTGCTCTCAAGGTCGATGCTCGCGTTTTCGAGTTGAAAACTAAACAGCGATATTAGGATTTCTGTCTCTTCCTGTCGGAGTTGTGTGTGTGTGTGTGTGTGCGTGGAGAGCTGAGTCAGGTTATCGATGACACGCGCGCACCGAGCCGGGTGATGTCACAGCAGAGCTGCTGGGTTTACTGCTCTGCTTCTTTTTGCATTTAATGCCACTTATCAAGAAGAGCTCTCATTCCCATTTTATTCTCATCTCCTTTTCTTTTCTTTTCCGAGAGGGTGAACCCCCCCACACCCCCCCACCCAAGATAGTGATCTCCACACACGCTTTGTTACGAAAGCAGCCCTTTCTGCCAGCGTGGACAGCTAGACAAATGATTTTGTCGGCCGCGTGAGGCAGGGGGTAATTTTTAGGTGAGCGCAGCGCTTCAGAAAAGAGTTGCCACACAGAAATTAGAGGTTGTCAAATGCCGCACGTCTCCATTGATGGGCCCGGCGCGGCCTCCTTATGTTAATGTGGCATTTCAGCAGGAGGAAATAGAATCAGGAGGAGGTGGTGCTGCTGGTGGCTGCCGGGTTGCATTGTCACACATGAACATCACCTTTTTGTTTTCTCTTGTTAACGAAAGAAAAAACATATTCCTGAATGCCGGCCTTAGCTTATAGTAAACAATAGTTTATATTATTGTAATATATGTGCTTTTGTCGCACGCAGCATTCAGAAAAATACAGTAATTGTAATAGGAGTAGTTATGATACAGCTGCAATAAAGACAATAATACCAAAGAATCTGCTGATACGTTTCAGTTCATTCACTTTAGTTGTAATCATGAGAATTTCCTTATTGACAGTTCACAGTATTTAACTGCTCTTATTGTTGCAGTTTAATTTTTGCCAGATGAGCTTTTAGTTTGAAAGTTTCACAGTTGCATGGATTTTTTTTCTGTCTGATGTAGCGAACCGTGACTCCAGATCTGAAGCTCATATCAAGCTGTGGATTTTGTGCATGGTTACACCCTCATATACACAGAAGTGATCTCTTAATCTAAGTTGCAGAGCTCTTCTTCTTCTTTTAACTGGCTCTTTTTCATTCACCCTCGTTGTCTCGAGGAGGTTTATAGCACTTGGGTTTTAATTGTGCTGCAGTGGTGAGTGTTTGTTTTTAAGGAGGATTTTAACTCACAAGACCATCACACTATGTCCTGATCTCCTCCCTGTATAATGTGTCATAGGCAAAGCTGAGATGTTCTTTTAGGACTGATGTAATCTGTTTTCTGAGCTGGATACCATGAGGATGAATTCATCTTTGGGAAGGGCTGGGAGCCTCTCTGGTTCGTCACAGTTCTGAGGTCATGTGGTTTGGACAGGAGTCGGGCCGAGTCTCCTGGCTCCCTGCTTGTTCTGTCCCAATGTCTCCTGCAGGTGTTGTCCAAACAGCTGCAGACCAGATGTTTGTGTGTGCTGGTCAGTGTCTGTGATCTCACTGGTGACACATTTCAGCCCGCCGTTGCCACGCCCGGAAATCGATGCGTTTAAATATTCTTCCAGGACATGAGAAAAAAAAAAGGCCCCTTACAGAACTGTAATGGAGCATATTGTTGTCCTTAATATGAAATGAGACGAGATTAAAACGCATCAAATTAATTTTTTCTCCTACCAACTTAACATCAAATTCAACATGAACTTTGTTTCTGGTGCTTTGTGGTTACTGTATCCCTCACACACAGTATAAAAGATGATCAGGCTTCTAGCCAGAAAAGATTTTCAGCACGGCGTGTGCGAGCGGGGTGTTAGCATTAGCATGCTAATGCTAATAGCATGCTAATGCTAACCGCTGAGCCGGTGAAATCCTCAGCCCGGCGCACCGGCGGCTCAGCAAGGCGCAACGCCGGCCGATCAACCGCTGGCTGGAAGACTGATGATGATGTCACACTATTAGTTATAGATTCCCCACCACCAAACTGTTTCTGTGCGAGCATACACGCTCGATGAGGAGGTCCAGCTAAAGTAGTGGAGGTGAGGCGCAGCTGACACTGACTCCTGTAAATCAAAGTAGAAACTCCCTTAACTCTGTTACTTCTAAAAATGCAGAGCTGCTATGAAGAGGAAGTATCCACAGAGGCTAAAACAATTATCTGCACCGGGCTATAATTGTACTTTTTAATGCTGTAAATTTGGCCGTTTTAACATGGGAGTCTTTGGGGACTGAAGCTATTTTGGAGCCTCTTGTTGCACCTCAGCTGCAACTTTGGCCACTTTGTTCTCCACTAAAGCTGTTACATTTTGTCTATTGTTTCAATTGCAAATTATAACAAGGAACTTATCATCATCATCATCATTATTATTATTATTATTATTATTATTATTATTATTATATAAGATTCATCCCACTTTCCAGTTTTGCACAAGTGCAGGGTTATGCTCTGTCTGTCATGCAAGCTTCACTGAGGGCATGTATAGTTGAGTGTCAGGTTCCCCAGCTGAGGTTTAATATAGAGCTCCCTGCTGCCAGAAGGTCTCATGGGTGATGGAAAAAGCTCCCGCCCCCATTCCACCCTGCGCACACGATTCCTCGAGGCCTCGCCAGCTCCACCGTTTAATTCTCGCTGTTTGATACTAAGGTGGGCGATTATAGCCTCAAAATTATATCAGTGTTTCAGGAAAATTTGTGCTGATGGTGGTATAGATGAAAAGACACCGAGCTATGTTTTATTGCTGCTTGTAGGCAGCAGCAATTATAAGTCTAAGTAAATGAAGGGCAGGTCTGTCGTTCTTTTCTACCCTTCAAAGTGTGATTGTTTCTGTTGAAACCAGGTGCCTGCATCACTAACTTCATCCACTGTTTGCTCTTCTGGTCATATGGAGTGCAACTAGCAGGCTCTCCAGCAGTGCTTGGTTGAGTCATTTGTTTACGTTGGGTCACACATCAGCAGGTGCTAGAATCTCGTCCTCGTGTGCCGTCTTACTGTGTTTTATTACATGTTTTTAAGGTACTAAATCATCAGCGCACATGCATGCTAGGGAAGATAAACACACATCTGACTGTACAAGTCATACGACACATTTTTTATCACATAGAAATGTGTACTGGGAGTATCATGGTAGATATCATATGGCACAGCCCTGTTTCATATTAAAACCTTCCAGATTCCCTGAGTGTATGACTGTACACTGATGGTAACACAGGAAGCAAAAGCATGGCTTCTATTAGAGCTGCAACAATCTTGCACACACGCTGGTTTGATTGAATGAATACATGTAGCACAGCATCGAGCTGCACATGCAGGGAAACCGGAGTGTGCATGAACATGTGTATGACTGAACTTTGGAGCTGATGACTCTGTTGGCAGTGTGTGTGAGTGTGTGTGTGAGAGAGAGGTACATTAGTTTTATCTGGTCTGAAGGTGGCAGATACCTGAGCCTCAGCGATTCCCTGTATCAGGTCGCCTGTTCAGATGCCTGCACGGACTGCTCTGTTAGAAAAGTCGGTGGCTTTAACCTGTAAATAGCACACAGATTCTTTGTTTCTACTTAAAGCTGTGTGTTCTGGAACAGAAGCTATTTCCTGTAGATAGTGGGAAGCATTAATGCTCATACATTTTTATACTCAAAGGCTATGTTAATATTACTCAAGTTACACAGTTGTTTATCTGTAAAAGACAAACATTACGCAAGGCAAAGATTTGCATGCTACATTAGGCTTTTCCCCATAAGTCAAAATCAATATGACAGTGATGTATCTAATCTAACAGTTTTTTTTAAGTGTCCCTGCTCTGTTTTTATGCAGTTGCTTAACACACTACTGTTTTTTTTTTGTCTTTCAGAGATCAACAGAGTGCGCAAAGACATGTACAGCGACACAGTGAATGGCCTTGTGGACAAACACCCTCTGGAGCTGCCCGAACCGGTCGGACCCATCGTTCACCTGCAGGAAAAACTGTTTGTGCCTGTCAAAGAGTACCCAGATGTGAGTGTCCAGGTTTTTTCACTAATATTTGATACCATCAAGAAACAAGACTCTTTGTAAGTGTGTTCATGTTAGCCGATAAAGGCGCTCATGGATTCATACACAGAGATCTCTACACACACTGTTGGTCCTCTTGCCTTAGGCCATGTGTCTTTGTGATGTGTCATCATGGGAGCGACAGCTGCTGACGGTTCTGCAGCCTGTCAGCACTGAGGCTATACCTCCTTTCTGCGTGAGGCACTCGGTCACTGCTCATCCACTGTGGTCTCAGATCCGTCGTCTTGGCCTTTCGGGTTTTGCTTTATTATTTTCTTGTTTTCTTCAGCTGGTAAGCATGCAGTTCTTTACTTTATTTGCTGCTAGACGTGTGCACCAAGTTGTTAACGTACTTCTGATACAACTTTATCAGACTGCACACTAATTTGGTCCCTGTCTGTGGAAAACGCAGCATGGTGGGGTGTTTATGAGCCAACTCGGTGGTAGATTAGTGCTGAGAGGAAGCGGGGGATTGAGAAGAGAAGCATCAAGAAAAGTAAACTGCAATGTCATAAATATTCAGTTAAAGGGAATGAAAATCTTTTGGAGTAACCACTTGGTTTTTGCTGCGATGGAAAGATGGATGCACGTAGCTCTCGGCGGCGGCGGCGCCGCGGTGTTTCTAGAGACGAGGAGGACGGCAACAGGAGTTGAGTGACAAGTGTGTATGTGTACAGCTTTGAAACGTGTGTGTAAGGCGTTTTCCACAGTCAGCCACATTCGTGTCCTCGCGGTAATCTTTGGCACACACATGAATGATTGTGTCGCGTCCTGAGAAGCAGCGTTTCTCTTCATAATCCCAGCAGCTGGCAGCGAGGAAATGAATGGAGGGAGGTGACGACGGATAAGAGACACCGCCGAGCAGGCCAAGAGCTCAGCCGGGCATGGATTGCATTTTCCCCCTGACAAAATTGATAAAAGGCACCGGGGACTGGCTGGGATCAGCTGAGCTCCAGCTCACCCTCAGACCAGACCCAGCATCTGAGCTCAACCTCTTAAGTGACTTCCAGTCAGTTTAAATGACCCTTAAGTGCCACTTTGTTTTGCTTTTAGGTATTTAGTTTTAGGCATTCATGCCAGTAATTGTGATATGTACGGTCATAACCGGTGTGCCTTACAGAGCCTGTCGTGGTCGTCTTACCGAGATCATCTGCTGTAACATGCTATTTAGAGACAGAAGCCTGCTTTCACTTTCTGTTTTCTCTGTCTGTTCTCTGCGTGTGGGCTTCGTCCTCTCCCCCTGCAGGAATACAAGATCTTTAGAAGAATGAGGAAGTTCTGTGAAAATGTGTGAAGCAGTGGGTGCCACCTGTGACTGTAGAGATGCTAATGAAACACACACACACACACACACACTTAAAAGTGTGACATCCTCAGATGACCCTTGTCTTCCCTTCCCTTCCTTTTGCATTGGTTAGAAGCTGTTTGGAAAGCTGCTAAATTAATTAGGCTTCCCCCTGGTGGCCAAGATGACTCACTGATGACCTTAGCAGGCACAAGTGAGCATAAGTGCACATAAAGAAGCACGAGCACAGACAAACAGCAAAAGGCATTGATACAAAATGGGACATATTTCAAGGGAATATTTTGTTAAACAAATTCCAGTGTGGTCATTCAGTCAGCGGGGAAGAAGGGAAATGCCACACTTGCTGTTAAGTTGAGATGTGATGACTGGAATCAGGGGAAATCAGCAGCAAGTCTGGATTTAATTATTATTATTATTATTAATTTAGCTCTCCTTTTTGGAGCAGGGTTCATATGCAGAACCTTCTGAACTACTCGCCGAGTCATAATTGTGCCAGATGTAATATTTTTTATGCCGTCAGTTAAATTTGTGTAGTCGTCCCTTTGTTTGCTCTGCTGCTGCCATTTAGGGTTTTAAGTTGGTGGACAGAGAGGAAATGAAGTCTGGTATTGAGTGTTTGAACAGCAGACAATAGGAGGTAAAATGTTAAAGTGTGTTAAACTGATTTGTTAACACGGTGTTTTTACAGTTTGTGCTTTCAGAGATGATGATGAGTAGAACCTTTAAGTCTTAACTAACAGTGGGAAAGGATTGAAAAGGAAAAAATGTCCCTTTTATCCCCATCTGCCCACTTCTAAAGGATGGGAAACTGTAATGGAGATTATTAGACGAGGGAATATCACCACCTTTTTGTAACATTTGTCTAATTCCTCCCACTGAAAATGCATGCACGTGTGAGGATCTCCTTGTTTTTTGGCATCAGCTCACCTGCTGTGGATGATTTGTCATCATTCATACTGTTTCTCCATCTGTGGAACACTTGGATTCGACTTTTTTCTCCTCTCGGTTTTCACTACCATTTTAAAAACTCCCTGTATTCCTTATCACATCCTTAGCCCGAGGTCACGCTCTCTCTTTGGGGCTTTCTCTGTCAGATCACCTATGTTTACCCTGCTCAGGTTTCACCAGTAGATAATTAGATTGTCGTGGTGCCTGGATGCAGTGCAGCATGTCAATTCTACCAAAATAACTTGCCTTGCCAGCACACTCCTACTCTAATTCCCTTAAGTGTGTCCCTCTCCTGGCCTGTGTGCCCCACATCTGTCTGTAAATGTGTTTGTGTATGCATGTGTCTCCATCACTCTGTCTGCCTGCGTGTCTGCCTCCCCCGCCTCCTCGCCATTCTTCAAAGTCAGCCATTTCCTGATGTCGTCAGCGGTGCAGAACGCTGCGAAGCGTCACCGTGGTGACTGCCTCTTGACTGACAGCTGAGTCGCAGGCTATCTGATAACTTCAACCTTCAATTAAACGCTATCTGTGGCTCCGCTGCTCTTCCAAGCACACACTCACATGCACATTGATAGGCAGCTGACTGACAGCTCAGCGTGTCATTTCCGTTGACCTTGAGGCATCTGATAGGATGTGTGACATATCTCTTTAAGATGGTGTCTGTCTCCACTTTATTCCCTGTGTATTTGTATTTGCCAGCTCTTAAATGCCCAGGTGGGTTGTGGGCAGGTCACCTGGTGTTGAGAAATGCTTAGGACTGAAAACACAAGGGAGGGGGGGGGCACCTCTGCTGTGCTGACTCTGTGAAACGAGACCCTCAGTTGGGTATAAGCTGTTGAGCAAGTGGTAAACAGGACTGTCTGAACTCCCCACGAGCCTGCAGGAGTCCAGAAGGTGAAAATGATCACTTGTACAGCCGTGACTGTAAAAACACCCCAAATAAAACTCTGCTGCTGCTCCTTCTTGTTTGTCTTGTTGCCATTGTTAATGAAAACCTGTTAAACCCCCCCCCCCCCCCCCCCTCTCCCCCCCCCTTCATCCCCCACCCCCCCTCTGCAGCGGCAG
>VOQJ01021363.1:0-10336 GCA_015052665.1 Apistogramma diplotaenia | reverse complement strand
CAAAGCATAATTTCATGAGTTCAGACAGCTGAATGTGAGCAGCCACAGTTAAATCTTTTGAAAACACCTTTTCATTGCACCTTGAATAGTATCAGATTCAGGCTCAAACAATACACAACTATGACCATCTACTCACCCTCATCTTTGACCTTGTCAGCAACATCTGACGCCTTGTCCTTGATGTTCTTCACTACATCATCAATCTTGGCCTCGTTCTTGATGAAGAATGGTCGAATGATGCGGTTATATATCTGCACTGATCCGTTAGAAGGAGTCGGAGCCATACACCACACCAAAAAGGCACACTTGGGGAAGAAAACAAAATCTCTCTCAACAAATTAGAACTGCAGTTTGTGCAAAACTGGTAAAACTAGTAAAGCAGCAGCTGGTTTACTAGTCTGCAGAAACCATTATACTACTACAAATGTCTAACATATGAAAGACTTCTTTTTAAACGATAAGTGAAAATAAGAAATTAGAAAACGGTCACCAGCCTCTAGCTTACTGTTTCAAACCCTGTCCAACTGTCTCTGCCCTCTGTAAGCTCGAGGATTATCACATATTGCATATTATCCATCCCCTAAAGCAAACACAGCCTCTGAACATTACTGTGTGCTGTGAAACCAAACTCCCTATTCTCAGCTCACTTTGTTTGCTCTGAGATCAAACACATACAGGTGTGATAGTGACGGGGCGGGCACATATTTAACCCTGAATGAGTGGTTTTTTTCTTTTTAATATAAATGTTAATACAGATTGAAACAGAGACCAGATGGTTTACCTTTCCAATATAGTAGAATGGGAACCAGGAAAGGAAGATGTCAGCGAAAAACTCTGCCACACTGAAGACTCCGTACACCACCCAGTAGGTGAGCCACTTAGTATCATCCTCTTTGGTGGCACTTTCAATGGCCTTAACCCTGGGAAGAGCAAGGAACAGCATGTTGGGCACTGGGCAAAATCTTCTGTTACACACCTGCAAGCACCTTGGATCAGGCTCATATCTTGCAGCCTACAAGCCTGCAGCCTGCTAATCAATGTTTCTTGAATTCATTCATTCCTCCAGCACTGACACGCATCCAGCACACATCATTAAAACAATGCTAACTCACACAGTCTGAATGGGCATTTGAGGAAAATGTGTAGTGTGAGGTGACCAGAGAAGTCAATGTGTGATTTATACATCACAACAGTGGGAAGAGTATAGTGAGGTGAACTGTTGAAGGTATGCAGGACTTTTCTGTCAGTAAGTGCTGCTGTTTCAGCTGTTGTTAGTCTGCATTAATGAAACTTGATTTGAAGTGGATCTAACTTGGACACTTAGGGTTTTCTCTGTATTACTGTGGGGTCTTCACCTTACAATATAAAGTATCTTAAGGTGACTGTTGTTGTGACTTGGTGCTATATAAATAAAAGTGAATTGACAGGGAGAGAGGGGTTGTGGGGAGGGGGCATCACCTCTTCATTGCTATGTGCCCCTCAGTTTTATTGTGTATTGAAGGTTAAAAATGACTCCAATATTCCTCACAGTGTTACTGGAGGCCAAGGTAAAAGTATCTGGTTAGACACCATGTTTCTAAGATTTGTAGAGCCAAAAACAATTTTAGATTAGAGGTCATCCAGGTCTTTTTGTCTTTAAATAACGTCATCTGGATTCAGTCATAGATAAACCTGGGTATCATCTGCATAGCAATGAAAATGAATGTACCGTATTTTCCGGACTATAAGTCACACTTTTTTCATAGATTGGCGGGGGTGCGACTAATACGCCGGAGCGACTTATATGTGAAATTATTAATACTATGTTAAGAGACATTACTTTATTTTGATGGTGCCCTTACTCATGTGTTACGGTGGCTGGAGAATTCTAGTCATCACTATGGTACGTCAAACTGTGACATCATTACTTTCTTCTGACTGTGTCTTCTTGGCCCGCGAAGTTTGTTCATTTTATTTAAATACATACAACACAAAATGTCCACCAGACCATATCTTTACATTCATAAGTGCTATAGTACCACAGTGTGGAAGATTTCAACTCACTTTATATCGATGGAACCTTCACGTTATCCATAGTCACTACATAAGGTGCACTAACCCACAAAGAAATATCTACATATTATGCTAGCTACAGAAATGCCAAAGCTGCACATGCTAATCCACACGATAAAGCGCATGGAGTGCGTTTTCTTGTTAGGGCTTGCTACATGATTTTTGCAAACCCGTTAGAGGAAGGACACAGCACTCTGGAACTCAGCAAATGCATCATATGTAAGTGTAAATCCTCTGGTTTAATATGCAAAAAGAATTATTGCTCTATCTTATGTGGTTGCAATTCTACGGGCATTTAAAATTAGCTACCAGCTGGGATCGCTGGCGATCCTGTAGGTCTCAAGGGGCTACATTGAGCAACAAACTATTTTTCCAGGCTAAATAAAGGTCTATTAAATTACTGAGTATCTCTCCAGCCTATGGTTTATCTGTTTTAAGCTGAATGCTTGTAAGTTATACCAGGGAGTTAAGTAGTTCTGATTTGAGCAACAGTATCCAGAGTCTTATTAAATGAGGATATAAAACTACTGACAAGATAATCGATCTCTGCAGATGACCTTGTCAGTAGTTGTTAGGCAGCTGCTCTGCACTGTGTTGGCACATGGAACTGAAGAGCATAATAATCTTAGCTACAGTGCTTTCAGAAAGACTAATGCTGATCTCTTATTATTTATTTACAACATTTTCAGTTAATGCTTGTTTAAGCACTTTCTGTCTTAAAGTTAACTAAAGTTTATTCTGTGATTAATGTGTAGCGTTGAGACAATTTCACTTCATATGAAGTTGTTTCTCAAAAGTCTTGAGACAAGAAAAAAATTCAAAGTGACGACAGCAGGCCGACATGTGACACTGAGCTGACTGCATGCAGCGCTGAGATATTATTAGATAATACCATCATCATAATCACTGTTTTGAATTTTTTTTTTTCATCGAAAGTTGTAAAATAAGATGAAGATGTTTACGGTTTAAGTCACAGGGAAAATTCACTCAATTCAAAAGTGAAGTTCAGTTTACTAGCAGCCCATAATTTTTTTATAACATATTCAGTGCAGAAGCTGCTATTAAAAGTAAAACCTTACATCTCTAATATCAACTTCTGATAATGTCCCACTATTTCCGCAACACGGCATATAGATGTGGTCGCTGGCTTCACCACTAAGCCCAACCCTCCTCGAACACTATAATATTCTAAACATCATCATTAGTGAATCTTTCTGGTTTTAAGCTTTCCAGTAATATTATTTTTTCACTTGTCTGCATTCACACACATACATCTCATTCTGTGAAGGCTTTCCACAAGGTTTAGGAGTGTGTTTGTGGGAATCTTTGACTTTTCTTCAAGAAGCACATGTGCAGGGTCAGAGACTGATGTTGGATAAGAATGCTTGGCTCGCAGCCACCACCTGAATTCATCCCAAAGGTGTTGAAGTCAGGACTCTGCCCGTCAAGTTCTTCCACACCAAACTCACTCATGTCTTTATAGGCCTTGCTTTGTGCACTGATGTGCAGTCACGTTGGAACAGGAAGGTCCCCAAGCTGTTCCCACAAAGCTGGGAGCATCAAACTGTCCAAAGTGTCTTGATATGCTGAAGCATTAAGAGTTCCTTAACTGGTACTAAGGGGCCGAGCCCAACAACCCCACACCATAATGCCCCCCACCCTCCACCCGACTTTACACGTGGCAGTGCAGTCAGATAAGCCCTAACCCAGACTCATCCATCAGATTGACAGAGGGAGACGTGTGATTCGCCCCTCCAGAGAACATGTCTCCACCCCAGGGTGGAGTGCTTTACACCACTGCCTCTGACACTTTGCATTGCACTTGGTTATGAGAGGCTTGGATGCAGCTGCTCGCCCATGGAAGCCCATTCCATATAGCTCTCTACACATAGTTATTGAGCTAATCTGAGGTTTGGATGTCTGTCGTGATTGACTCTGCAGAAACTTAGTGACCTCGGTGCACTGTGCGCCTCAGCATCTGCTGACTGCGCTCTGTGGTTTTACATTGCCTACCACTTCACGGGTGAGTTGCTGTCATTTCCAGCTGCTTCCACTTTGTTATTATACAGGTGACTGCAGAATATTATTTTCACGACTGGACTTGTTGCACAGGTGGCATCCTGTCACGGTGCCATGCTGGAATTCACTGAGCTCCTGAGAGTGACCCATTCTGTCACACGTTTGGAGAAGTACTCTGCATGTACTTACATATACACATGTGGCCATGGAAGTGATCGGAACATCTGAATTCAATGATCTGGATGGGTGAGTGAATACTTTTGGCTAGTATGTGCTAGGACACATTTTCAGACAAATTAGAAAAGAGTTAGAAATATTTCACCACAGGAAAAAAGGGAATCGGCTAGTTTAAAACTCAGACAGGCACCAGTTAATATTTATAAATGCAGAGAAAGAGAAATACATTTTAAAGATGAATTAATTAAAAGCTTTATCGGTTCTTCTGTTGTCTAAACCCAAACCTGGTCAGCAGTAGCTGCTCATTAGATACATACAAATGAACTAAATAAATAAAACAAAGGTGCTGTTCTTTGTGTATTTATAGGCAGACTTTTCTAACAGAGGTATGCACACAAACATGTAACAAGCTGAAATATGTAACTACACAGTCAGCAGGACAATAACTTGCATAACTCAATTATGATTGGCTCATACTTCAATTAGGTGGCTCATTCGCTTTTTTTTTTCATTTTTGAAGCACTCTAACATTTTCTTTGATGTGTTTATAAAAATGATAAATGATAAACAGTTGGGGGGGAAAATGCTCCAAAAAATTGAAAGTGTGTATATTCACTGAAAGTACAGCCTATATTCTTTGGGCGCTGAGGAGCTACAGTAGCTACAGTAGCCTAATGAAACGTCACAGGTGTGGTCCTCTCGAATAAGGAAGCTGTGAAGACTGCGGTACTCCGCGTAGATTCAATGACTTGAGAAGATAACAGGAGTAAAGAAGACCGTGTTGGAGTGTGTAAGGCCCTCTGCCTCTCACACACCAACACACACTGTTCTGAGAATATACTCACGATATGTAGGCTGGATAAAGAAAGCCGATGAGGTTACACAGAAGGGAGGCTCCGTATCCAATGACCAAGTAAACTGCGATGACACCGATGACAGCTGAAACAAATCACACCACACATTTGTCGAGCTGATGCTTTCACTGTAACTATCAGTGATGTAAAATAAGAGGAATTTCTTTTGTTAGCTTGTGAGCAAAGACAGCTGTGGTTGATGGAGTCCGTCCATCGGGCTGATGCGGACCGTCTCTGCCTCTCTTCTCTCTCTGCTCCTGTCAGCACTCACCGGCAGCGATGTAGGTTCTGCTCACTCCGGTTTTTGCCTCCACTTTTGCGAGGGCATCTGTCACGAGATTCTTTTCGTGGAGAAACTTTTCAAATCTTTCTTTGAACGACAGCGCCATGGCTACACTTCCTGCTTAACGATGCTGAATTACGAAACGCTTCTGAAGCAAACTGCGCCACGCCTGTAACCCAACACAGCGCCGCTCTGAGCTCTTTCAAGTCACAGAGGACGTGTGACGTCTGCTCCGACCGTGGGCTTCAAAATAAAAGCAACAGCGCTGTGACGCAAATGATCACTGCAACTTTTACACTGCTCAGTTTTTTTTATTTGTGTGTGTGTGTTTGTTTCAGACTTTAGTATTAGCCCTTCGGCATCAGGGATCGATTATTTATTCCCACTATTTCCGCACGGTTTTACTTCCCCTTCAAGAATTTCCACTGAAAGTGCATGCAGCATGCATATGTATTTTTCAAGTAAACGGAAGTAAATTTGGTGGCATTTACTAGCTTGGAGCCAGCTTGGTGCGGCTGGTGCGCAACAAAGATGCGGATTATTTCCCCACACTGGGGTCTTACAGGCAGAGGCTTCACGGGAGAGGGTGAAACTCTCCCCCATCAAAAACCTTTACGGCACGGGTTCCTGCGTTAGACACAAGACTTAAGTTGGGAACTGCCGTTGTTGCTGAAGAAGTGCGTAAATTTGAGGAACAGCCCCTAAAAGGTTAAAATGAGGGCACAGATACAATGTTACTGCCACACCCTTCTTTGCTTTGATGACAATGCAGAACACAAACGTGCTCATGTTCAGCAAACTCCGAGTTTAAAAATAAACTGAGTTCATTAACCGGCAGCTCTGAGGTTCCGGTTCCACAAAGGCGGATCAGCGCTAACTGATTGTACTCAGCCTGAATCAGGCGTGATTAAAGAAAGACAGCCATCATCAATGGAGCTCCGATATCACGATTCACCATGACGGGAGGTAAATAAAGAGAAGCGCCTCCATTTTAAGGATTATGGTTATGTGTAAGTGCGGCCCACGGATCTTAATATCAAATTACAAAACATTGAAGAATAATTTTATTGGAAAAAAAAATAAACTGTTGTAAAAACTGATGAGGGCAGATCTGTCTGTTGCTATCATAGATGAATAAGTTAACTGTGCCTTATCACCTACACTCGGGTCCTGTCAGATTACGGATGAATAAATATATTTAAATTCCAAACATAACATTAGGATTCCTGCTTTGTTCATGCTCTATAAATGACTATTGCAGAATACCCGAGTGGACCCAGCTAATGACAATTACTCTTTTCTCACTTCTTGTTTTTAACCTTCATCATTCATAAAGCACTATTTCTCCTTAGTATGTCATTTATAAACATGAAGATAAATGATTTTGTCTTGATTAATAAGCTCAACTCTTTGACCTTTGTAAGAGAAGTAAAGTCATGCTGCTGCTGATTCAGTGCAGGCTGGGGATAACTGTCCCATGGGACAATACAGGTCTAGCCTGAAACATATAAAAGGTGTGTTACAGTACAGTATAACTGCTGCTGTTATGGGTTCATTTAGACATTTAGTTAATGTGGAAAATTTCTACCTCAATAAATTAAATGGAATTTTAAAATATGAATTGTAGCTTTGTTTGTTTATGTGTTAGTGTTACATCTGCATGCATTTGCTAATGTGTTAAAGTGGTATTTTTTATATTCAAAGCCTCTGAGTACTGATATTTCCAGGTTTTATGCCATAACATTCCTGTTTCATACTTGCTGAGGTTTCGAGATTCCATGGAAATGCCATTTGCTTTGGGATTCTTCATGATGAAGGAGATGGACCTGATCACCTCCTTACCCTGACTAGCTGCTCTGTGTTTTCACTGTTCTGGAGAAGGAGACCATCCACCTGTTCATTCCTGTCAGCTGAACGTACCTGTGTGAAAGCACCGGATCAGAACTGAACCCCACCAGAGGAAAGATGAACCTGAGGAAGAAAGAAAGTCCAAACTCTTAAACATCACACTTGTTTGTAAAATATTCACTGTTGTTTGGTGATAAAATGTTCATGTTTTATTTTAAATGAAGTGTCAGCATATTTAAGTTAAAGGATTTGTTACAGTAGCTTCTCTCCGTGTTTCCCTCCTACAAACTCACATTTCAGGATTCTGCAAACTTTAAGTTATCGTGCAATAAATATTTGCATGTTGTGTATCACTTTGTGAGCCTTTTTCTGTTGTGAAGATAGCTGGAGGTTGTTTCAGTCTTGATGTACTGCATTTCAGTTTCATTTGTAAAGGCTTTGTGAGGTGCAGATGGGCAGAGAGCAACATGGGATTGAGTATCTTGTCCAACTTTGGCATGGAGACTGGAGCAGCCAGGGTCCAACCGGGGCTGACCTCAACCTCCCGAGCCACAGCCACACCACCACAGCTAACACCACACTATCACTCACCAAACCAGCACTTGACTTTGAAGCACACATTGTGACATTTGCTGCTTAAACCTTGTGGAAAGCCTTCCCAGACAAGTCGAAATGGTTATAGCTTCAAAGTGTGGGCCGACATCATATTAAACCCTATGGATTAAGAATAACAGTCAAATTAATGTTTGTGTGAAGGCAGATGAACAAATACATAGTGCACTTGTATACCATGCTACTCTCACTCACTGCAGCCCATACGGCTCCCACGTTAGTGCATTCAAGTAGTAAAGTCAGAAAAGTGAGAAAAACAGGATCAGTTGGTTCTTTCGCAAGATTGAGCCTTTCAGGTGTCGCTGGCATGTTTTCTTTTTGAACTTCAAACATCTGCTGCACCACATTCATGAATAGAACCTGATCAGGGCTCAGTCTGTGGCTCACTTAGTGAGTCACACATATGGTTTAGTGTGTTACTACTGTTTATGTTCACCGCTCCGGCCTGGTTGGGCTGCTCCGACTGTCCGAGTGGGCAATGGATCTATGTGTAATTTATTTGAATAATATTAACAATAGAATGTGTAATAAAGACTTTGTATGACAATGTGCCTGTCCTCTGCTGATCAGTGCCTTAAAAATAGCTGAAATGGTTAAGCAGCAATAAAGAGCTGGTGTGATAAAACCCACTTTCACATGTTCGGTGCTAACGATCTCCTAGAATTCTTATTGCTCTGATTGTAATAAGCTTGTTATTTACCTTTGAGCTTAGAATATCATCTGTTTTCATTTAACAAGAGCTAAAAAGCATTTACCAATACTCAAGCTACTTCTTCTATACACTAAACACATTAACATATCTGCCACATGCTCATTTAAAACACAGCTAACCTGGTTCTGAGTCCAATAAACAGAGTTTCTGTTCAAGAGGAACATACAATCAAATTCACTGTCAGAAAACTAACAGCTGATAACATTACAGAAACAGTATTAATATTCTACTGTCTGCCATCAAGCAACAGACATAATAACATCTATTGTTTTCTTGTAAGTTTATTTTTACCAAATTTTTAATTTGCAATTTGTACTCAAATGTGTGCATTTTGGCAACATACTGTGTACAGAGTGAGTGTCTGTGACAGTCTTGCAGTAACGACTTTATTTCAGTAGGGACGTCAAATTGTTGCCTAACTAAAAAAATAGCCTTGTTCCATATGTATAAAAATACACATAAAATGCCACACGAGGGGAAAACAAACACAAAGCTGAACTATTGTGTCGGTCTGAATGGTCTTCAGCATTTGGTCACATTATTTGATCCACATGCCTTATCCAGGCAGTCTTCAGCTGATGTGGCTCTGAAGCATCCATTGCATCCACACCTTCCACCTCGGTGCTATAGGGACCAACCTGGCATCGATGAAGGCCCAAACCAGCACTTAGCATTGCAGCACATACTGTGTTAAAAACAGACCTCCCATCTGTCCTACTGTGGTAAGTCATGTTTCCATGCAGGGTGGCATTGTGTAAAACGCGCTTTATTACAAAATAACAGGTGTAGAGGATGGAGACCATACCTGGACATATTGGTGGCAGAGTTGCTTAACACTCTCACTGTTCCTTTCAAAAGGAACTGTGTACAACTGTTTCATTCAAAATCTGTATCTAGTCAGAATCTGGGTAATGATTTTTAAGATTAGTGCAACACATTCTGAAATACCTGGTTATTTTCTATTGTCTTCATATTGAACCATGTCTTCACTCAGGAGTTTTCTCCTGTTCCCCTGATGTTGCTTTCTTCCAAGGAACAAAAATACATTACACACTGCTCAGAAAAATAAAGGGAACTCTCAAATAACATCCTAGATCTGAATGAATGAAATATTCACTTTGAACACTCTGTTCTGCACAAAGTTGAATGTGCTGACAACAAAATCACACAAAAATCACAATGGAAATCAAATTTATTAATCAATGGAGGCCTGGATTTGGAGTCACACAAAATTAAAGTGTAAAAACACACTACAGGCTGATCCAACTTTGATGTAATGTCCCTGAAACAAGTCAGAATGAGGCTCAGTATTGTGTGTGGCCTCCACCTGCCTGTATGACCTCCCTACATGGGCATGCTCCTGATGAGGTGGAGGATGGTCTCCTGAGGGATCTCAGACCTGGACTGAAGCATCCACCAACTCCTGGACAGTCTGTGGGGCAACGTGACGTTGGTGGATGGAGCGAGACATGATGTCCCAGATGTGCTGGATCGGATTCAGATCTGTGGAACGGGTGGGCCAGTCCATAGCTTCAATGCCTTCATCTTGCAGGACCTGCTGACACACTCCAGCCACATGAGGTCTAACATTGTCCTGCATTAGTAGGAACCCAGGGCCAACCGCACCAGCATATGGTCTCACAGGGGGTCTGAGGATCTCATCTCGGTACCTAATGGCCCTCCAAAGAAATGCCATTACTGACCCACTGCCTAACCGGTCATGCTGAAGGATGTTGCAGGCAGCAGATCGTCTCCACAGCGTCTCCAGACTCTGTCACG
>VOQJ01021359.1:8658-26435 GCA_015052665.1 Apistogramma diplotaenia | reverse complement strand
ATTTGGAGTCACACACAAAATTAAAGTGTAAAAACTCTACAGGCTGATCCAACTTTGATGTAATGTCCCTGAAACAAGTCAAAATGAGGCTCAGTGTTGTGTGTGGCCTCCGCGTGCCTGTATGACCTCCCTACAACTCCTGGGCATGCTCCTGATGAGGTGGCGGATGGTCTCCTGAGTGATCTCCTCCCAGACCTGGACTAAAGCGTCCGGTGCAACGTGATGTCCCAGATGTGCTCAATCGGATTCAGGTCTGGGGAACGGGTGGGCCCGTCCGTAGCTTCAATGCCTTCATCTTGCAGGAACTGCTGACACACTCCAGCCACATGAGGTCCAGCATTGTCCTGCGTTAGGAGGAACCCAGGGCCAAGCGCACCAGCATGTGGTCTCACAGGGGTCTGAGGATCTCATCTCAGAACCTGATGGCAGTCATGCTGCCTCTGTCGAGCACATGGAGGGCTCGACAGAGGTGTCACCCCACACCGTTACTGACCCACTGACTAACCGGTCATGCTGAAGGATGTTGTGATGCTTCACCTGAGGTCGTTGCTCCACCCGGTGCACCGTCTTCTGCCATCTTTGAATTTGGAGCATGCTGTGTTTGGTGCAATCGCGGCTCGATTACTCCGCCCTGTGATGTCATTTCAACACTTTTCTACTCGAACCCACAAACTTGAATTCGTGTCCACACAGAAGGGAAGAGCTCGTAGTCACAGAAATTAGAGTTGTATTCACAAGACTGTACACTCACAGCTTTTAGATTCATACGCACGTAAAAACAATCCTAATCTCACGAACATTTCAGCAGAGTTTTGCATACAAGAACTTTATTGACATATAAATACAAATACGAATGTTGGAACTGTGCAAACATCTTTGTGACAGCTATCTTACTCCATAATGTTCAAGCTTAAAAATAGAGTTCAAAATAACCAAGTTCATCTTTTATATACAGGCTATGGGAAACACTCCCGTTGCTGATTGATACAATACTGTGTGTGTGTGCCTAAATATTATAGGCACCTTCTGTAGCTTTTATGGCAGCTAATTCCACTTAAACAAATGTTTTTGTTTTGTTTTTCCACCTCTGGTTTTAGTCTCGTATAGTTTCCTTTCGTTTTTGCAGTTTAGCGCCTCCTGTGGCTCAGATCAGCCATCCCTCCCCTCTCTCCCGTCCTCTCTCTCAGCCTCACACTTCCTCTCCATCCCTCCTCCTGTAGCAGCAGCCTCTCCTCAGACATGGAGAGCTGGTAGAAGCGCAGCAGCAGCGGCGGCTCTCCCCCTCCTCGCTCCGGTGGATGTTGGATGTACCATGCGGTCTCCGCGCCTCTGGGCAGCTCTGTGCCTCCTCCTCACCGCCTCCTGTCGGCTGTCCGCGGCCGCCCGACACGGTAAGAGTGGACGTGGATCTGATATAATGTGATGGAAACAGATGCACTTCCCTTTTAATGAACCGGCTCTGTCCACCCTGCGACGCGCTGCGCGTAAATCACGACTTCCCAGAAGAGAAGCGCCCCGCTGTTTGTGACTTTAGAGCCGCCTCGCTGCACTTTGTGCTCACGTTTCACTTTCTTTGGCGCATTTTCACAGAATGTAAAATACATTTGATCGTAGTTTGCTCAAATTTACACCAGGGTTTGCGAAAGTTGCTCATTTCCCTCGTTTTCTGCGCGTTAAAGTGGTTGTTTTAAAGGCGGAAAATATTGTTGACTATAATTTGGCTTCAGTGAGTTTTTCACAGCTTTGACGCTCGTGTAAAAAGTGAAGAAATCGGAGAGAATTATTATTACATAAAGTGCCTTTTTTTGCATTTTATGCTCTGAGGTGTTTACTCCGGCGCTAAATTGCGTCAGTGACGCAAAAGCTGTGACCGCGGGTCGGCTCGGATGCGTCTGTCTGCCTGAATGAATCATTTTGTTGATCACAAACAAACACGCAGCCAAACAGCCGCAGCAGCGGGAGCTGGAGAGGGAGGGAGGAGAGAGGCGGTTTGGTTTGTTTTTGGTTCAGACTTCATTTGCGTCCACACGGAGCCATTATGATCATACGCAGCAGAAACTGACAGGACATTACTTTCCCACAGTGGCCCCTGAGATTTCAGAGGAGCTGAAAGTGCAATCAAAATATGATTCAATCCTCTTTTGTCGAGATTTGTGTTCAGTGCTTTGGCCGAGCGGCGCATTCAACAGCTGAACGCAAAGCTGAGTCACCACCTCAGGTAATAAAAAATAACACAAAAACGTATCTTTTACAACCAATTTTGCTGCTAATAAACCTATAAAGCAGTGAAACTGACTGCAGCACACAAAGGACTGTTTAAAATCCTCATACAAAACAGCTTCGTTTGAAGTTACCTGTGCAGGTATCAAAAGGAAGTAGTCATTTGAGGTGTGAATCTATTGAAATGGAAACGAACTTAACCTCAACTTAGCCTAAGTTATCACAAGCTGCACAATACTGTCACATAATAAATAGTTCACATTCCCACTAATTTCCACCTACCTACGTTTACTGCAAACCGCTTTGCAACCCACCGTGACTGCTTTTCGTGCCGTTTCTGACTCAATCGGTGTCATATCTTTAACTGATTTCTGCGCTGTCCTGCAGGTGGGCCCTCATAGCAGACCCATAACGCCAAATATAAATCCCTGCAAGTGGAAATGTGGAAAACTGGGAAAGCAGGGGAAACTCAGAAGGTTCCCAGTTTCCTGGAAAGTGATGGAAATCACTGTAAGATATTAAAAAAAAAATGTCCACAAATGGGCTTAAAAACAATGAGATGATTCAGAAAATCTAAATTTCTCTGCAGATTATAAGAGAAACCTTCATGAAAACATGATCAAAAATAGTACATTTGAGTCAGCTTGATGCTGAACTGTAAATAAAATGTGTGTTAAAGCAGCTCGTCCTGGCAGTTATGACTCATAACCGAGCCCTCCATCAGCTCCGTCTGCCCGCTGTAATTACAGCAGCTCGCCGTCTCTTTGATGCACTAAACGCGGCGTTTGAGCACCACGGGCAGAGAGCAGCACACAGCATTAAACCTTTCTCATCTCACCGTCCTGCAGCTTCTTCATGTTCACACAACGCAGGAAAAAGACACCATGCAGTTAGACCCCTCACACACGCCCGCAGTGATTTAAATCATGTTACGCTTATTTAGTGCTGTGTGATATTTCTGAAGGCACCTGTTGAGTTGAATATGGCACCTGTACACTGAATCAAAAGGAAGATGTAATATGTACATCACAGCCTACTGTGTGCTGTGCAAAAGTCTTGAATCAGCCCTCATTTCTTTATCTTCTGCTTCCACGCAGCCAGAAATTCTTTAAAGTGCTCTTGAGCAACAGTTGTCCAGGCTTTCTGAAGGTCTTTCAACGTTCTTCTTTGGACATCGGCTGCTTTTTCACTCATTTTCAGTCCAGTCTTTGTACCTGGTTCTTAAGCCACTTAACACTGACCTATGAATTCAAGCATGAAAAAGTGTCCAAACTCAACGGATGAAAGCAGTTGATGAACCAGTGTTGTGTCTACATATAACAGACACCATTTGTTCAGTGTGCTTTTAAAAAAATAAGAAAACTGGACAAGTGGAGGAGAAAAGAAGCAATTATGAACACAAAAAAGTACCATCAGATTTTGATTCACCATGAAATACCATCTGAAAAGAGTCTGCCTGGCAACAGCTTCATTCTTGCCTCCTATGCTGCATTTCCATGTATGTTTGCACAGGTTGCATTAAATCACTGCAACTATTTCCAGTTTTCCTGGTAAGATTTACAGAACTGAGGGGTGGCTCATGACCTATATAGATTATTGCACGTGAATAGTCTTCGGCTGTCGCTAAAACGTAACATCACAGAGGAAAACAGGAAATTCTGCAGCGTGCGGATTTATTTGCTTTCTGCAGCAACACTGCTGGCACACTGGCATGCTTGATCTGTGGCTGGATTTTATTCCAAATTAAATGAAACTTAACAATATTAGGCTACTCTATTTTTATATTTATTATCAAATTAGGTCCCTTTTTAATTGAATTCCTTTGCATAAACACAGGTGGGACTCAAAGAGGCCTGAATATCTTCAAAGCTTCCATCTTTGGAAAGAAGCCCGAAAGTGCTGATTGATTTTTCCCTCCACTTCCATTTTGTTGATAATAATAAAGCTTCCATAGTTTCACAGCTGTAACAACTGGCATCTCTGTTTACACAGCTGGCCCCCCCGTGATCCTGACCTGAACAAGCGGCAGAGGACGGATGGACGCATGTTAGAGTATTCGTATTAATGATTATGTATGTATTAGAGAGAGGTCCAAAAGGTTAGAAGTTTGCACGATGAAGGGCTGGGGTAAAGGAAAAGGCAAAGACACCGAATGTTTTTGGAGATACTGCTGGAAGCACAGTTTGCAGACTTCACGTCAAAGCTACTGTGACTGCCCCACCTGGTGGAGGCAGCGAGAGGACTTTATCGCTGGCAGATGACCAAACGCTCCTCGCGCGATTGCGAAAGACTGCCAACACGACTCGGCGGCCGCGCAGTGACTCCATGCCTCAGCGCTAAGACGAAGCCCGCTAGTGACACAAAAGCACAAGAAGGACTCTTCTTACGGCTGCTCTGAACCATCCGGATAATCTATTGAAGGATTGTGATACTTAGCAGGCAACGTGAATTTCTGGAAGGAAACATGATGCCTTTTGGGGTGGAAATGCAAGCTTGGGCATCGGTTGCTGGATTTTATTCAGACTGTCAGTAAATCTTTGTTTCGGTGAGCTCCAGTCAGAGTGATCAGTGCAAGCCGGTGTAAAAGTTCAAAGGTCAGCCGAGCTGAGGAGGGTTGTAACCCGGCTTCCTCAGCAGCAGCAGCCTGAGTCGTTCCACCTTAAATCTCCCGCTCCTGTCAGCCTGCAGAGCAGAGGACGAGTTCACACTCACACCACAGCAGCCACAAATGCCAGAAGCTCCATTATGACAACCACAGTGAATTCATCCAGTCTGGCAGCCGGCTAATGGATGATAAAAGCGACGCGCGGATGCACTCATGATAATGGTTTTGATGAGAGGCCGGGGTTCAGGTGGTCACAGCCTTTGATGTGATGTTTAGGCAAAGCTGCATTCTTGTTTAGATTTTTCTGATTATTGCTGCTTTGAAATTATTATTATTATTACGGCAGCGGCCTCCACAACGAGACATTTTACACCTCCACGGAGAAAGTTTGGTTGAGTTTGGAAGTCTCAGCTTTGCAGCGATTAGGAGAGCTGAACATGATGATCTGAGGCTGAGGTTAGCCTTTCTGCTGCTTAGCCGCTCGCCAGACAGGCTTTAAAAGTTATGAGGAAAATCTTAAACTCAATTCTGAAATCTACAAGGAGCCAATGGGAAGAAACCGCTGGGACTGGGCTGCTGTTAATACCAGAGAGGAGCTGAGCTGCCATGGTTGACTTTAGCCAGTCAGGACGTTGGTTCGGTTTTGGTTATGGGTCTTATTTGGAGGAAGAAAGGGGGACTGGGATTACACCACCATTACAACACTACCAGCCTGACCTGTTGATACAGCGGCAGGACCAAATTCTGACTCTACTGTGTTGGGACTCATCAGACCAGGCGGCGTTTCTCCAATCTTCTGTTGCCCAGTTCTGGTGAGGCTGAGTGACTTGTAGCCTCAGTTTCCTGCTCTTGCCTGACAAGAGTGCCATCCGGTCTGGTCTTCTGCTGCTGGAGTCCATCTGCTTCAAGACTGAGATGCTCTTCTGCATATCTTGGTTGCAGTGAGTGGTTATTTGAGTTGCAGTGACTCGTTTGTGACAGTGACATTACCCATCCAACGCCGGTCTGACTTTCATAGTTTTCAAACCAAGACGAGACATCGAGAAAGGGAACGAAGGTCAGCTGATGTTTCCACCAAACAGCGTTATTGAATCTGTGTTGGCTGGGTTGTTTTGCTCCCTCATATATGTTGTGTTTCCTTGAGCTGCTTCCTGATGTGAGAGAAGAAGATTTCTTTTCCTCGTCACCCACCAAGGAAACCACCGATAGCTGTCTGGTTTCTAGGGTGTTCTTTAGAAATGAGCTGATCAGAAAACAGCTCTGATTCTGATGACTGCTCTCCTGTACCGTCTCAAAGATGGAGCTGGAGCTGTAGAGGGCCTCAGAGGAGGCCTCGTATGTGATATAGGGTAGCGAGGCAGACGGTGACTTTACACAGCGTGTGCTCTGTTTAATTAGTGTGAGCTGCGGGGAGGAGTTCGTTAGAAATGAGGAGTATCCCTGGAGAAACTTGCTGGCGTGACTGTGGCTGGTTTCCCTGCTGAAACTGAATCATGCAGGAGAGCTAAAGGCAAAGTCTGTTTCTATGACTCCCCGGGTTAAAATGCTTTCCAGGGGCACAGCTGCTAAATTAACTCGACTGCAGAAAATGAGTCATGAAGCTTCCTTTTTCTTAAGTCCTTATATAAGCAGGTTTTGTGGGACTTAGCGAAGGACAGGAATGAGTTAAAGCCGGGGCGGGCATCGTGTTTTTGGCTTCTGCGGGCAAAACCGGAGAGCTGCATGTTTTCTGGATTCTAGCTAATCTAGAAAATTGAGCCTGTGAAGCAGTTTTTGTTTGTTCCCAGCCTTTTGTGTGCGTCCCCGCCAGATTAACCTCCTCTGTAGGTCTTGTTTTCTGGGCTGCTTTCAGGGGAAAAAGAAGTAGCTGCTGTGGGGTAGCTGCCACAGTCCTGGGTTTTGTTGTGTTTTTTGATTCCTGTGTTTTTTTATTGAGTTTTGGTTTGCTTTCTAACATTATTATGTCTTGCTGTGTTTTTAGTTCCCCCGGTGTCTGTGTTTCCTCTGCTTGTGCAAGAAATCTAGAACTCATGAACATCACCAAATGCTGCGTTTCCTCCCTTGACATTACTGCAGCCGTCTGTGGATGTCTGAAAAAAAAAAAGCTCTGCTGAGCTGAGATCAGGTGACAGACTTGGCCACTGAAGAATATCTTATTTCTTTGCTTTTCTTGGAAACTCCATTTGCAGCGCTGCCCTTGGTTTTCCAGCCTAATGATGGCTTCCTTCACTTGCATGGACTTCTAAGTGCTCAGTTTGTCACAGGGAACCAGCCTCACCTGCTGTTGTCGTTCATTTTTGGGTTTTTCTTTGCTTGCTTACGAACTAAGCTCCCAGTGGACTCTCCTGCAGTTTTTAGACACTTGAGTCTAGTTTAGCCTTTATGTTGCATCACCTTATTCACGTGCCTGCTTATGTGCAGCGCTTTTTATTTCTGTTTTGCACTTGTAACAAAGCTCCTATCAATTCATTTTACTGTGCAACTGATGAAGCCCACAGAGACTGTGTGTCAGTGAAAGAGAGAGCGGCGGTTGAACTTTCAGAGTAAGCTAAAAGTGAAAGAAATTTCTGCTTCTAACAGAAGAGACGGAGCCAGCTGTTTGTGTGTCATTTGAAGGATCTTCACGGCAGTAAAAGCACAAACAGTGCTGTGGATCTAGTTCGATTCGGGCTCCTGGGGTTCTGTGCTGTGTGAGTCTCGTCTCTGGTGTTCGTTGTTTTTGTTTATATCCTGTTTCTTTCATGTTATGTGTTATTTTGGGTCATTCTTCACCTGAGAGTAATTAATTTCATCAGTGTCCCCCCACGCCCTCCTCTTAAGGTGTATATATAGTCCTGCCTTCCCTTTTTTTTTGCAGTCGAGACATTTCTTGATTCTCCTCTTGTTTGTTTAGTGTTTATTTCAGGATTTCTGTCTGCGCTTTCCTTTTGGACTTTAGATTCAACCCAATAAAAGGCTTTTTGTTGAATTTTGTCTGCATTTCACCTCTCAGCACACCTAACGTCTAGGTACTCACATCACATTACTTTTGTGGTTATTTTCATGGCTATTTCACCTCATTTTCGTTTTATTTATGCAGCAACAGTTGTTAAATACAATATAACAGAGAAAACCCCAACAGTCAGTCGGTTCCATTTGAACAACAGCAGCTGGTGACAGTGGGAAGGAAGAACTTTAAACAGGAAGTAACTTCCAGCAAACCTAAGCTCAGGGCTACGATCACAGAGAGACAAACAACAGGACAAAACACATCTCCAAAAGGCTCTTAAGCAGCCTGTGTTGGGTGTGTCCACAGCTCCCTAAGGCATGAAGATATTCCCATGCTTGGGTGGTGGGAGGGGCTTAGACCAGAGTGGGAGGAGCTTCAGAAGGAGGGCTGTTTATTTCTGAATTTTTGGCAGCAGTTTTTTTACTTTAATAACTACATCATGCAATTTTATTAAATAGCCAGAAATGTAGCATTTACTAACGTAATGGTGATTATGATTTTTGCTATAATTGAGCAGCTTTAAGGCCATGTCTCACCCTTATTCTGCTGTCTACTTGGCATGTAGCGCATGAACAGTATTTTACTTCTGTTAAATTGTTCACTCGTTATTCAAATATTATATATAAAAAGCAACAATAATTAATTTATGAAAAAATATTTTCTGATACATGAAAATAAAAAACTGTTGAAGAATAATCAAAATATAAATGAACTGACAGCCTCTTTACCAGAGTTTTAATCTCCTCTTTCTCAAAGTCTAAATTGCTTTGACAGTTCATTTATTTATCTTTTGAATACTTTAATATTAAAGATGACACAATCATTAGCCAAGCAGCCATCCAGTCTAGATGATTCATTCATAGTTAAATTTATTATCTTGTTCTGGTTTCTCCCCTGTGAGGATTTCTTATTTCGCTCTCATTTTAAACTCTCATTTTTTTTAACTTAATTTTATAAATTTAATCCTCATCTGCTCCAGGAGGCTCACATAAGACTGAACAGTGTGGTCAGGATGGAGATTTTTCACAGTTCACCCATCACTCTGCTCATTACAGACTTAACTACACTGAAATTCCTTCTAATTAGCTGGCAGCGTCGTGTATCAGAGGCGCTGATTGAGTGGCTGAAATCTCTGAGAAACAGTCGAGGGGAGAGGCGGGAAGGAGGGAGGGATGCGTGGGTGGAGGAGAGAGGGCAGAGCAAAGATTAGTCGCTGTGTGGAGTTTGGTCGAACGGGTGGAGGGGAGATGGATGGATGGATGGAGATCTTTCCGCTCTATGTTTAGCTGTGTGTCAGATTTCTGCTTTAATGGAGATACCCTCTGCAGCAGAGGCGGCCTGTTTGTGTCATCGTGTAGTCGATACTCAGGCTGATTTTTTTTATAGATTTAAGGTGAAGCACAAAAAAATAAAAAAAAACTGCCAACAGAGGCGGCATCGGGCTGCAGAGAGGAGAAAATAACACTGACATTTACCTAAAATCTCACACTTTTTTTTTAGTTATTTTTACTTGCAGCTGATCTCCTTTAGTGCAGTTAAATCATTGCTCTCCTGCTGTTTCATTCTGCTATCACTCTTATAGACTGTATTTGACAGCAAAGCCAGAAATATCACAGTAAAATGATAAACAAGTAAACGTCTCTTGAAGTTGCTGGTTGTGGACGGTCTCTGGCCGCCATGTTGGCAGAATGCACACTGTGGAGAACCAGCACGAGTCAGTGGATTTAGTTCAGATTCACCAATACACAGCAGTTTCATTGTTTCCTTACATGAATCTGTGTGTGTGCGTGCGTGCGTGCGTGCGTGCATGCGTGCATGTATATTGATGAAGGACGTTGTCGAAAAGATGTCCTGATGGCAGGAGCTTCGACTTTGGTTTCCATGAGCACCAACCTGAGGATCATCATCTTTACAGCAAATGTACAGAATCCACACCACTAAGATGCAAATGAATCAAATTTGCACTGGGTGTTATTAATAGGGATGAATACATGTCACAAGCACAAGACCAAATCCCAATTTTCCCTAGCGACAAGTGGTTGCCAGGGAGTCACTGACTGGTTTGTGGGCCTGTGTTACTGTGACTTTAGCAATAACTGCCAGCCACCGCTCACAACCAGTCAGGTATCACTCACTTTTCTGTCACAGGTGGTTTCCAGATGGTCGCAGACTGGTCTCTATGCCTGTGTGAAAGCGGCCTTATTCACTTGGTCGTACACTGTCACCATGGTTGCCACGCATCTAAAATGGGCAGTCAAATAAACATCACGTGGAACATCACAGCTCAAACCTCATCAGGACCAGAAGTCTTTTTGCAAGTCTTTTCATAGCATCAAAACTTGCAACTGAGACTATAAACTCATCAGTGAAGTATTTACTGAGGCTATAGATCAGGGAACGTCAACTGGCGGCCCGCGGGCCACATCCGGCCCGCCAGAGCGTTCCATCCGGCCCCCTGAGTATTACTGCCACTGGTACACACACCGATCAATCGTCAAAACCCCGTTAAATACCCGTCTCTGACTAGTTTGAATTACCAAAAGCTTCCAACACTAATTTCCCATTGCCCGTAAATGCCTCTAGGTCTCATGAACCAATCAGAATGCAAGATTGGACCATGTGACTTCAAGCATTTTCTGGCGGCACTGAGCAGCCGCTTCTGTTGGTGATCAGATTGTAAACACAGCTGATGGTGAATGTAACCTTGTTTTGTATAGGTCAGGGGTCGGCAACCTTTGACACTCAAAGAGCCAGTTCGACCCAGTTTCCACGGAAAAGAAAAGACCGAGAAGAGCAAACCTCTTGTCTGCTCATTTTCTTATAGACTCCTGGGCAGACAAGAGGAGTCGCCCCCTACTGGATATTAAGAAGAATGCAGCTTTCAGGCTGTGGGTTTGCTCGTCAAGCCTGAAAGCCACATGTATTTAAAACTCACTGTAATCCACTGCTGCTGTCAACATAAGAGACTGTAACCAAGGTTACGGTTAGCTTGTAAGCACTGAAAAAAAACAACTACATGAAAGAAATGATTGCAGAAGCTTTGCTGCTAATTCACCCGACCCCTAATGACCTTTTGGCCACAAAGCTTTAGGGCTGATGGGCAAAAACTCTGCTATTCTTATCTGAATCAACCCATATGGCACACTGTGGAGAAATGCTCTGTTCTAAGGCTTCATGTTTATCAGAGCTGTTGCAAATGTCTGTGGGATTTTGACTCTTTTCTGACACTGGAAGTTGCTGTTTCATTTTGTCACCCTGAGACTCTGGACTATTAAAATGTAAATTTGTGTTTGTCCTGACAGCTCAAATTGCGGGAGAGAAAGTCGGCTGCCGCACATGGTTGCACGCGGCAGGAAAAGTGTATTTTCTTAAGTTATAAGTGGATATTATGGAGGATTATAAAAATCCTAATGAACATCCAACTCAAACAGACATAAATAAACAGAGGGGAGCGAGCGGCTTCTTGTCTGCAGCCGTTTACTGCCTCGCAACAGATTAAACCTGGGAAAAGGTCAACTGTAACACAAACATGCACACAGATCCATCCGGACTCTTAGCAACACAACATAATGTAGCGCCGTGTCCCCCGGGGGGGGTTCCCTCTCTCATTTCTGCCTCTGTTTGAGTCCTGTAATTAAAAAGAAAAACAGTTTTACAGACGGGCAAATTAGTTCATGTTTGTTTTTCTGCTTGTAGTCTGACAGGGTGGAACTGAAAGCCTCATTTAAAAGGTATAAAATATTAAAGCAACCACAGAAAGTAAGAAAATGCTTAATCTGATGTGTTTAGGGGGAAATTGGAGGCTGGGAAATCGAGTTCTCGTCAAACTCCATTACAGGGATGGTAAGTTTTCTTGAAGTTTTGACTTCTCATTCATTATTTTTCTTTCTTTTTCTTATTAATTTGTGTCTGCAGGTTGCTTGTTTGAAAAGAAACTTTGTCCCAGAGATCAGCTGTGCAACGATGGTGAGTAGCAGCACTTTAATCCAAATTCATATGATCACATGCCCTTTAAGGGCGGCAAAACAAAGAGACTGACATCTGGTACATGCACATTAAATTCACGGTGCCACGACCACACCAAGGACATTAATTACCTCCACATAACCAATAAGCCATTGTGTAGTTTGTACTACTACTGTCAGAGTTCTTCTTTGAGTTGCTCGCTCATGGTTAATGAACATAAATGGATGGTCATGAGTTTGGCGGCTATCACATAAGCCTGAACTCTTCTCCCATTGCGAAGTCTGTTTGTGTAAAACTGTATTATAATGCCGTCAGTACAGCAGACGCTCAGGCATCTGTGCCATCTGCTTCAAGCTGGGCTGGAAAATTAGGCCAATGTGGAAGTACCAAAAACTGCAGTTCCTCTAACAGCCACTTGAGGCCACCTCTGAAAATGAGTCAATCTCCATTGGCTCCCATGTTAGAAGGTCTAATAAACACCTTTGCAACCTGATACATAAAACAGTTTTGGTCTCTATGGATATATTCCTCCTTCATAACAGCTCTACAGCTCTCTTGTTTTTAATTCTCCTGCTTGAACTTTATTGAGATTTAAAATCAGGGACACGGCCTCAAAACCACCAACATCTAGATAAAAGTTGTCCTTTTTCGTCTCACCTCGAGACTCGTCTCCTGAAATCAGGGCTCTTCACACGCAGATTTATTCCCAATATTGTCACAGGTACTTATAGTCAGCAGATTAGACGCGTGACCCTCGTGTCTCTGATCAGCTGACAACAACACCTCATTAAGCTCAGACCAGCTGATGTTAGAGCCGAGTGTCCTGGAAATCACACCGATACACAGCTTGATTACATTCTCACATCATATGAGAGGTTATTCACTAAGCATCTGAGTCCAGCAGTGTTACATCTACTTCTAAGACAGTAACAGCAACAAAAGCAGCAGCACTTACTGACAGAAAAGGTCAGGATTTCTTCAACAGCTCACCTCAGTATCGCTATCATCAGACAGAAGGGAGCTTCACTCACTCATCCACTCGTATCGGACTCCTTTCCCAAACTTGTACAGCCTCCTCCAGAGTAAACAGATGGAGACTCATATTGACAACTGAGATAAACAGCAGACTGACAGCCTGCATTCACTACAGATGAACGGCAACCAGAGCTGTTTGTCCTCCAGCAGCTGTTTTTCAGCGTTGGGCAACAAAGAGTATTTCTGCTTGCAGGCCTTAATGTGCTCTAAATGCTCACTGTTAAAAACACGGGAAATGTTTTCATTGTTCTAAACATTCGAAATGTTTAATTCATAAGTTGACCTGTGAAGCGTTCTGGGTCAATGACGCAGACTAGTGGCATTTCAAAGCTATGATTACAGAGCGGCTATCTCTCAGAGACCAGAGTTAACGTGCATAATCACTGATCCATGCTTGCCTATTCAGCCCAACTTTCACCATTAGGTTATCAGATACAATGGCATTTTAATGACATTTTGGGTGATTCTACTACCACTATTAATAGTAACAATATTGATAATTAAAGTGCTAATTTCATGAGAAAAAGTGACAAGTTTATACGACAAAATATAAAACTATAAACATCTTGTTTTCTCCACGTTGGAGCTTAAACTTCTCCAACACAGACGCTGTCCTCCTCAGCAGGGAGCTCATATTTACAGTGGCCTGAATGCAGCATAATGGGAATAGTAAATTGAGTGAAAGTGACTGATCCCAGTGGGCTCCTGTTACCACAGCACGCTTCAGGAAGCGCTGACGCCTCACCCGTCCATCACGCAGTCAGGAGCCCGTCAGCAGTCACGCCTTTGACCGTTCTGCCTATAATTGCTCGCCGGGTTTCCTGTTTCCTCCCTGCGTGCTGTGGCTGTCGTCACTGGAACATGCACACGAGCGTGCACCTGAAAGAGGCACCTGCATTATTAATGGCGGCGTGTTGCGGTGTCCTCGCCGAGAATGTTTTGTTCCTCGCTTTCCTCGAGGTGGAACATGTTGTTGCAACCTTTTGATGAATGCAAGAGTGAGACTTTGTGAGAACATGCAGCTCATTTTCTTAGCCTGGAACATCGGGGATCTCTGGAATATTTGAGCAAATAGCACTTATTTACAGGCATTTTGGAAAAATCTGTCAGTTTAAACAGCATGTTTAAAAGTTATGCCCTACTGCTTTGTGATGCTTCTTTGGTAATATGCATTTAATTTAAGACCTGCAATTTGTGTTCAGCGTCCGGAAAAATTTATAACTCCAGTCTGAAGTAAAAAGATTGCACAGAACATCTGTAATCACCTGCAGTCTGTGTAGAAATGCTTAAATACCAGGTTGAATTTTACAAACTGGCCATTTTGTACTTTCATCACATGCCCATGCCTTGCTCATCAGTCCTTTGGCTATGATCTATAAAACTTGATGGCTCGTCACCCAAATTGGGCTTGAAACATTTTATAATGCATAAAAAAATGGTTATTTTGTGTCCTGAAACATCTGCAGTCTGCACTCAGCCTCTGCAGTGTCTAAGTAGCACAAAATTAATGCAAGACTGTAAAAAGAAGAGACGTATTTATACGCTTTAATCATTTCCAATCTGTGTTGAAATGCTCAAATAAGATGTGCACGAACACACACACACACACACACACACACACACACACACACACACACACACACACACACACACACACACACACACACACACACACACACACACACACACGAGTACAGTCATAAACAGGTCATTTTGTATGTCTTTTTATTTCTAGTCTGCATGAGGTCGGATAAAAATAGCCCACAATAAAGGAATAAAGGCATCCTCACTAAATTTTAAAAGAGGTGAATATTGCCGGTGTAATAGCATTGGCAAAGCCATATTTATAATTCTCCCCCTCCACCTGCAGTGGCTCATACCCCACCAGTGTGCTGTGTTGCAACAACTTTTAAAGTTTCAGTCATTTGTTATCCGTGTCAAAATGCTTTTAAGGAAAAAAGAAAATCACACAGGCCATTATGTGTGTTCAAGCATCTGCAGTCTTTTTATCTCATTAGGCTGCCGGAATACATTTTTATATCTGTGAACATCTGAAGTCTGGATAGATGGACTACCAAACAGCCATAAAAATGACCACAGGGAAGATTCATGGATGCGGTGAAAGAGAGCAACAGGATGCTGGGACAGGGTGATTTGGAGGCAGATGAGCTGCTGTGGTGACGCCTAAAGGGAGCAGCTGAAAGAAAAAGAAAGCTAGGAAAAGATCTGATTTTGAAAGCTTAAAAATTGTCCATATTTTATGCTCAGACGTCTTTAAATTTGCATAAAGTCTCATAATTTCTAGACTAAATTTGCACAAAAAAAAAAGGCTCCCTGTTGCCCCATTTTTCGTTCTTGCCTTATTTTTTCCCTGCCTGTCAGCTGTGGCATTGCTATAACACACATACACTATACATGGAGAATTTACAGACCTCAGCAGTTCATTCAGATCATAATTCTGATAGCAGAAGCTGCCAGACGAAACCAAAAATTATTATTATTATTATTATTATTTTTTAGCCCTGGAGTGTTTAAATGAAAGTAATATGAATGAGGACTGTGTGTAAATCATTAGTCACAAGTAGCTTCTGCTGAAAAGCCTGAACACCAAAACATTTCTCGTCTGTAATCGGTGTTCATAAACTACACTCGTAAAGCTGCCTGCAGCTCTGCGCACGTCATCGCTCCATTTGAGCGACTGATGGACGTGTGCGAGCGCTGCGCTGAAACACGAGCATGAGAATTATGTTTCTGTGGGCTGCGTCAGTCGGGCAGGAATAAAAAAAAAAGACAGGAAGTGAGGGAAGCGACGTCGATACGGAGAAAGAGATGAAGATAAGCGGAGTAACGCAAGAGGAGAAGAGTAAACGAGGTCTCCCTCCGTCAGACACTCTCAGCCAATCGCGGGTCACCCTCGCCGTCTCTATGACAACAGTGACATCACTTGCCTGACGACCGTGTGTCTCCCTCGTGTCTGTGCGTGTTTGTGTGTGTGAGAGATGAAGGGAGAAAGAGGTGATGACTCACCACAGCCCACGCACACACACTCACACACAAAAGCACCATCACAGTGTGTGTGTGTGTGTGTGTGTGTTACATATATGAAGCCAAGTGTGATTCTGCCTGTGAGTGTGTGTGCATGCCTCACATACAGTATGTGTGGTGTTCATTACCGATGAGAGTACAGTGTATCCCACAGAGCATGTGGTCATTTTTATGATTCAGTCTTTTTCTCCTCTTAAGGACAAAAAAATCATTCAAATTTCAAAAATACGGTGGCCCTGAGGGCTCAAAACAGCACAGCTGAAATCTGAAGTGAGAAAACACTGAAAGAACATTTAACCCCACACTGGCCTAAATGTGTGTACTTCAGTGCAACCACAGTCTGTATTTCCAAAAGCATTCACTTGTTTGCGTTCACACTCATATGAACTTGAGTGGCATCCCATTCTTAATCCACAGGGTTTAATATACAGCTGTAACAGCTTCAACTCTTCTGGAAGGCTTTCCACAAGGTTTAGGAGTGTTTATGGGAATGTTTAACCAGGTCAGACACTGATGTTGGATGAGAAGGTCTGGCTCACAGTCACAGGTGTTCTCTCAGTCGCGTTGGCACAGGAAGGGGCCAATCCCCAAACTGTTCCCACAAAGTTGGCAGCATGGAATTGTCCAAAATGTCTGGATATGCTGAGTCCACCCATAAAGGCATTTACAGTATATGACACATGTACACATCAACAACACAAACGTGGTCCACAGATCCAGGTCAGTTACTCCAATAAGCGTAGCTAGCAGCTGCAACCCCCTCACGTCACCGTCCACCTGTCAATCAAAGAGGCCACATATCCAACTTTTTTGTATCAGGCTGTAAACACATTCGTTTCTGCTGCAAAGTTGGACATTATAACATGGAAGTCTGTGGGATTGACTTACTTGTGGAGTCAGCCTCAAGTGGCCATTAGAGGAACTGCACTTTCGAGGACCTGCACACTGGTAAAACGCGAGTTCTTCTGTCGCCCTGCTCTACCTCTCCACTACGCTCTGTAAAGTTGAGTGTACATCTTGCTGAGAGACAAACAAGCCACCTTATGGCTCTACTACATGTATATAAATGTATTTCTGGGATGTTCACGTGGGGACTTTTGTGGTTGCTGTCATATTTGGCAACCACAGAATCTGTATTTTTGATGGCTTCCTGATTTCTTTGGCTTTCTTCCTGTGCAGACGGCTTGTTCGGACAGTGCAGGGCTCCTTATCAGGAGCCCGTCCAGTATCAGGTGTCTGTACCTGTGCTGCACAAACTGCAGGAAGTCCTCAAAGACCTGATGGTTCAGGGTGAGTCTCTGAATACTTCACATGCACTGCAAATTAAGAGCAGAAATCTCATCCCCTCTTTGGTGTTTTTGTGCTGATTCTCTGTCTTTAACACTTTCTGGCTCAGTATGAATTGTTTCTCTTTTTGTTGGTGATTTTGCATCGTTCTGTAACCATTTTCTGTCACTGGTTTTTGTTTTCAATTCTGTGATATTTTGCCATTTGGTGTCACACCGTGGTTATCTTTAGCTTCTTTTAGTTGTGGTTTTGTAATTTTATCATACTTTGAGCTATATTAGTGTCCAGCTTGTGTTTGTGGTCAATTATTTTCATTTGTGGTCTTTTTGTTGGTATTTTTGCTCTTTGTGCTTAACTTTTTTGGAAATTTGTTTTTATTATCTTTTTTTTCTGCGATACTTTTTACATCTTTTTCTTCTCACTTTTGTGACAAATGATTTATTCGTCTTTTCTCTCTTTTCTGTTGGAATTCGTTGTGTTTTTGTTGTGCCTATGGAGGCCTTTTTTTGGTCTTTTTCAGCATTTCTACTTTTATATATTTTGGTAACTCATCTTTGTTCTCATTTTGCTGTTAGTCATTGTGCGTCTCTTTGTAGCCACTGCTTTTTTGTGGTAGTTTATCAGTTTGTG